>MU179381.1:85653-102342 GCA_016767475.1 Suillus weaverae | reverse complement strand
TGATTGACAATTACTTTCTTATACATGAACTAATGTGTATGATAGAATATTGAGAGCATCAGAACATGTGATGTAGAGTGGTGAATGAATCAAGAATAAGGCCTTTATCAACACTCCACTGGCACTTGCGTCGGTCCCAAAAATGGTATTACTTAACGATAAGAACTAATTGTATGTGATTACAATACCATGCATTTTGTAGGAAAGATTTTTGTTAGTACGCGACGTGCCAGATCGTAATGTGCCCACCCTGATTTAGCTAATATCTGTCATGCATAACGTACTTAGATATGATAACTCATTGATTGTGAAGTTTTGTGTAACCCTTCACCGGCATTGAACTGGCACATCAGGAATGCTACGATCCTTACAAACAACACATGTCAGATGTCAGTAAAGGTAATCTTCATTGATATATGAAGTTTGAGTGCACCGCAAAAATCATTCAAAGGTGCTATGTACAGAAAAGTGAAATTTCAGCTACAAATTGCAATATTGTGACCGTTCCTCCTGGCAGATTTAAGATATTATACCAGCCATACATAGCTCTATATGCCATGAAAATACACCAGCAAGAATTGTGTCTAAATAATGTGATTTGACAATGTTGTTGTGCATTGACACAAGTGATGGTGGAAACGCAAGTGGCGGTGGATTACTGTAGCAGTTTCATGGGTAAACTCACGGGTGTTTCGAACTTCCAGCGTAGACGTGAGAGAGTGAGGTTTGCCATTGTAGTCTTCGCAGCACTGGCAACCTCTCAAACAAAGGCCTTGAATGTGCTCTCGACCGTGAAGATGAAAGGGTTGCATTGAATGCTCTTCATAACCGTAACCATAGTTGGTTTTTTCCCGCGACCTTGTTGCTGGGAGGTGGTTTCAAGGTGAAGATAGGCTCGTACTGACAAGGACTGTGGCTGAGTTTCATCATCGGATTCGAAGACGGCCAATTTGTTGCGTGTTCTAAGACTAGTTTTGGCTTTCTTTGCCTTCGCACCCTTGGATTTGCCGGTTGATCGAACTCGACTTTGTTCATCTGAGTCATCATCTTCACCAACAGGATCGGAAAGGGCTTCAGTCTTTCGCTTCTGACCTCGCTGGGGCTTTTTAGCAGCCTGTGTTGGCCGTGGACTGTTGATAATGGTCCCCTTCAAGTTGTCAGGTGCAAATTCATTGATAAATATGTATTTCTGCACAGTGCCGGCAGCTCAATGTTGTGTCAGTATGATAGTACTTACTACTACCAATGTCAAATGTCAAATAGATCTGGGCACCTCACCAGGCTTGGGATCAGTTCGAAGACTGTCGGAAAGGAGTTGGTCATGCTCATCATCAGACTCCGTTATGACAATATCTGAGCCTTCGGAGGGTGTTTCTGATATCCCTTGTGTGTAAGACATTGTAGTAGTAATGGTAGTTTGTGATTCAGGCTTCGCACATCTCAGATAGGCACTTTGTCCAAATTCAGACGCACACAAAAAAAAATGACCAATATCATTATTCTTGGAAACCGCTGTAACTAGCAGGTTATTAGCTGCTTTTTAGCCAGTCATGTGATTTTCAACCGGTCACGTGCTGTCATTTTCAGCCAGCAAAGTCGACACATGTAGCGTCAAATTCTGGCTACACCGCTACTTAGACCATTCCGCTGGCCACTCGTCATCACCATCATCAAGCTCCTGTATGTCCGGAGCTTTACCCTTACCCTTATTCTTCCCTCCACCATCAGGAGCCGAGTCAGCCAATACCACAAGGAACACATCAGCACTCAAGTCTATCTTGGGTTCCACATCAAATTCGATGTCATCGAGTGTCGTGGAACTCTCCCGCACATCATCCAACCAAGTTCCAGCCTCGTCTTCTTCAATCTCTTCATCTTCATCACGGCTACTCGTCGACAGGAAGCTGTTCATTGCATCATGTTCCCATTTGCCCTCTTTCGAATGTGACCCAAATATTCGAGCATCGAGGTCATAGAAATTAACCGTCGGACGCTCTGGACATATTGACTATGCTCGTGTGAGCAAGGAACTGAAAATATTGGTGCGTACTTACTGCAGGATCATACATATGCCACTGACAGATTTGTGTCATATCTACCAGGGTACGGACATCTTGACGATTTTGCAGTGCAGAGTTCATGCGTGTAAACACAGACATTGTCCGCTCTTCCAGCATTGAGCTAGGACGAACAGAGAATATCTTCACAGCAAGTGTCTTTATCAGAGTAAGTGAACCATATTTTCATATGAGACATGAACTGACCGCAAGGATATTCCCCTCGGGAATTCTCGTCAAGTGCATTCACCATGATAGTGGTGATTGCCTGTCTTCGAGGGGGGTATCAAATGGATATTGATGATGTGTGTAACGTCCAAATTGACAAAGAAACAGTTGCTGAGCCTCACAATCAGGTAGTTTTTTGAGAATCACATTCTCTTTCGCCTTCCACTCCGCCTCAAGAAGAACTTTCAAGAATGTGAGGACGCAAGCAAAAACAACATAGTTTTGAATGGCAGGACCGGAAGACTCGGAGCTCAAAGCCTTTGCACTTGATGCGGGAAGAACAATAGTAAGAGCGAGTGGGTTCAGGTTCTTCTGAAATAGTTCACTGTGAACATAGCCTGTAATATGATAGTGTTAGTATGGTGAATAAAACTTTCTTGACATGCTTACGAGGATGTAAATAGAGAGCAGAGATGGGAGCATCAGTTGGACCCTCTGACAGGGCTTCGCGAAACCGAGAGTTAAAGATTGCACAGATCTGGCCAGCCTCTTCTGGTGAAAATGGATTGTTGTCGCTGTTGAATATTTGTTTTAATGTAGCACCTATTGCAAAGCAGTACAGGCCAATGTCTGATAAATCAGTCTGTGATGACTCAAGACAAGCAATTGACTTTGCAATGGGAGCCGTGATGAGTATGTAGCGAGTAATCTGGAATTCGAAATCCAGTGAACGAGGCGAGCTGCTCATAAGGAGGCCAGTGACA
The DNA here is from genome assembly GCA_016767475.1 of Suillus weaverae. NCBI lineage: Eukaryota > Fungi > Basidiomycota > Agaricomycetes > Boletales > Suillaceae > Suillus > Suillus weaverae. The sequence goes on along the minus strand of MU179381.1, from coordinate 99,353 downwards.
TGTGACTTGTGAGATGGGAACTTTACACGGCAAGAGTCGACAATCTGGCAGAGTGCAGGGAAACAACACTTAAGTGAGATGGCCAAAATGCAAACGGTCGCAAAGCGAGTCTTTCCAATGCCTTCCAGACCACGTCCAATATCCAGTGACTTGCGGGCTTTGTTCAAAGCGTCAGTGGCTGCATGTGATTTTCGGAAGTAGGTGATTATTGATCGAAGATTCTTGATCATCTGTACATGAAATTGAGGTATTAACTCAACTTGCGAGTGAAAACAAAGGTGAACACTCACGAATGAAAACATGCTCAACTGTATGAGATCCTTACAGAGAAGATTGAGGTGATGGCAGATATCAGGAACTTGGATGAGAGTTTTGATTTCGGCACACAAAAGTCGACGAGCAACTCTTGTGTTTCCTGTATTGTCAGACGTGACACCTGCAAAATGATTACGTCCAACAAGGTCAATTGCTCTCAGGACCATCTGAGCAAGGAACTCGCCCGTGTGTGACTCATCAGAGTTCTCCTCGCCTCGAATCAGGAAGCTCCGTCCATCTGGTGTCATGAAGTGTATGGTATACACTGACTGTTGGCGTTTCGTTCCTCCTCTGTCAAATGAGACGGTCAGGTTAAAGTGTGAATTGAGAAATTTGATGACTAGTGCTTGTACGTGTGCAGCCTCCTTTGGAATATGGCTGTCAGCGATGATTGAACCTGATGATGGACGATATGATTTATTGGCAATCATGAACAGATCCTTCCATTCTTGATAATCTGCGATGTGTGGTGGTAGAGCTGCAGCGCAGATAAGTTTGACAATGGCGAGGTCCATGCGAAGACCAAGGATCTTTCAGCCTGCATTCCCAAAGTCAAGCTCAATCATTGTAGATTTTGTTGGTATGATTTCAGCCTTTGGCCCGTCCATAGAATTATGTGCTGGCACCTGTGGCTGTGATCCATTTGCCTTCAACATGATATCAAGCTTTGCACTGGCACTTTCACCACCCAAGTATTGGCTTGCAGCCTGATGAAGTGAATCATCCACTTTACTGCAAGCAGCTGCGTGCTTGAGGCAACAGGCAAGGTGTTGTGGATGACCAAGGCTATAATCACAACCTTTGCCTAGACACCAAAAATGCTGGTCCTTGGGTTCACGTCTCATCGGGTCAGGGTAGTATGCCTCAAAGACATCATCAAGGACACTTGTACATGGCCGCCCAATGGATCGGCCCACCTTAACTTTCTTTGGTGGTACATCAGTCTTCGACTTAGGTTTTTCGTTAGCTAGCCATTGAAAAAATCAGTTTCAAACCTTACTGTGACAAATGGGCACTTTTTAGGGCTGTTTTGAAGACTAACAGGCTGCAGGTTTGTTGGTGCAGCAGGGATGGGCTTCTGTAGGCACTCACTGATGGTTTTGCCTATGATACTGTCAAGATCATTTGATGGGACTGGTGGTAAGGGCACATCATCGTCAGGATCATTGTAGAATGTGATATTGGAGGCATCCTTGAGGGAGCCATCAGCATTGAGAGCGCAGGAGTCTGACATTAGTTGAAGGTGCGACACACAGACAAGGGCTCCCAGCTCACAGTAGCCTCATACTGATTGCTATAAATTTTTTAAACATGACAATATATTATGGTAACTGGTTGATAATGTGTCAGTAGAAGCGAGTCGATCAGAGGGTTGATTCAAGTCTCACAATGATATTCCTGACCTGATCTGCAGTGCATACATGGATATCTAAGGCACGGGCAGCCATAGAGAGTTATTAGCATTATTAGCAGCGTGGTTTTGGGGATGAGTTATTAGCAAGTTATTAGCTAGTTAATAACACGCTAATTAGCAAGCTGCTAATAAGCAACGACTTTTATCCCGAACCCTATTCCCATAAGAATTTGAAGGAAAAACAATGTCTGTAAAAGTTTAACAGTTCACCTGTGACTCCCATGTAAGTACTGTAATTAGTAGTGATAGACCAGGCCCTCTGCACCTCTAAGTTGTACCGATATAGTGAATCAGGGCTTGGTTCAATAATTGTTCAATATATATGCACAGGGACTTGCAGTTTCTTTGCCCAGCAGTGTGTGGTAACACTAGCCGTGGCTATAATTAGAGATGCTCCCGGGTCACAATGTCCATTCTCAATGCTGGCAATGTCCATTCCTAGTGCAGGCAACATCCGCCCTTCATGCTTGCTGTTGTGCACAGCAAGCACATTGTTCTTGCTCATACCTGGGCCATTTTGCAGTGCATTTTTTTGCATTATGGAGGGTGCAGCCACAGATCCTCCATAAACCCATATGTACCTGCTTTGTGTCCTTTCCCCACCTCAGTGTTGTTCTATTAACTTCCACTGAGGTGAGTATCTTGTACTGTGTACTTGACACATCCATTGACATGTAATGTTACCTAGTCTTCTCTAGGTACTTAAATATAGTGTTGTTCTATCAACTTCTGCTGAGTCTTCTCTAGACTTTGTATACTTTGTGCTCGCTGTTGTGCACAGCGAGCATGTCATTCTCGCTCATACCTGGGCTGTTTTGCAGCACATTTTCTGCATTACAAAGGGTATGGTAGATAGAGTAATTCTAGCTCATACCTAGGCCAGTTTGTGACGTGTTTCTTATAGTATGGAGGGTACAGTAGATAGAGTCAGGTAATGTCACTTCAGGGATAGTTCCTAAGCTTTTATTGAAGGTATCAAAGCTAAGGTTTGGCCAGGGGTGATAACGTAAAGCTTGCAAGAATAAAGAGCTACAAAAATGCTAGTTTGAGGTACCTACAAGGGATGGGAGGCAAAATACAGTGCTGTAGGGAAGTGTTAGGTGGGGTGGGATGACAATGCAAAAAAGAACCAACCACAGGAAATAACTTAATCCAGGTCTCCTCCATTGACAGAAGCCTCTTCATCACTGCTCTCAATAATCTCACGACTCTTTGGCTCTGGGTGTGACATTTTCACTGTCTTGTTGGACCTCCTAGACTTCTTAGCAGGACGCTCACCCTTAGTGTCCTTTCACTGTGTGTTCTTGTGTTTGTGAGATGTCCCTGAGTCAGAGCGCTTCTTGGGAGGCTTGCCAACAGCCCCTCTTGCTGCCTGATGTTGCTCAAGATCCTCATTATACTTTTTGAGCTCGGTCTTTGTCAATCTCTTCCAGGTGCAAGTCCTGGCCTTAAGCGCATCATGCAACTCTCATATTTTGGAAACAGTATGGATATTCCAGGGGGACGTGAAAGGAATAGTTGTGGGCTAGCCATCAAGGATTATACTGTAGGATAGGACAATTGATTTGATGTAGTTCAGGTAATTCATGCCGATGTTATCCTTGCCCATCATTTGGCCTGCAATGGTACATGATTTAAAGCTTGAGACATAAAAAAAAAACATACATAGACCGCTAAAGATGAGTCGTCCATTTTGCTTCTGCATGTTTTTGAGGCTGTCATGCTCTGTGATATCTGTGAAGGTCAATCAACAACAATGTACAGTTTGAGAGAAGCGTTCTGAATGTACTTTTGTCCTGGCTACATGCCCATTGTTCAAACTTGCATGTAATATCGCTCAACATGAGGTCCAAGACATCTTCCCAAAAGTCTGCAGTATCATTCATTGCATACCATGTTGCTGGTGTCTGATTGTTTACATGCCCTCCTGCAATGAAGAATGTGGTGTAGGTGCTGCATCACTTGCATAACCTGTTGAGCCAAGCAACTATTAGCAAAAGTGTGATGCCAAAGTCAAAATTTACCTCTCAGCAAATTCTATCAGTAGTAGCATTGACAGCTCATGCTGCAGCTACATTATTGCTGCACAAACCACCAGTTTTGAGTGTCAGATGCTCCTAGAGCTGAGCCATGTATTCTTTGATCTCTCCCTCAGTCAGATTCTCCTTCTGCATGGCGCATGTCACCATCTGGTGAATTTCCTGTATTTTCAACTTGCTTCCAACCAGATGATCTGAATGAACCATCAGTGAGAGTTATAGTTCTGACACATGAAACAAACCTCCATTGACCTCCTGATTCTTAGCATGAACCAGTACATTGAAGAGTTGAGGGCCATAGGACTTCTTGTAGTGTGTGTGGTAGGTAATTAATTTCTTGAGATGGGCCTCAGTATTGTTGAACAATGCTCCAATATCCTTTATTTTTTTGTCTTGGTTGTCCAGGAAACTGCTAATGGTGTTGTTTAGTGCCTTCTCATTTTTTTTCCCATTGGGCTGCCTTCAGTGCAAGAGCTTGAATGAAAACTCAGGATCTTGCATCGCTGGACACCTGAAGACACCGACTGGCAAAATGCAGGATGTCTTGTCGCCAACTGAAAATATCAGTGATCACTTAACCAGTTTGAAGGCCTCATTGTGGCATGGATTTTTGAGCTTACCAAAATGAATAGGTCTGGCACAGGTGAGTCTTTCCTTCACACTGCTGCCACTGCTAATCAAAATTTCATAGGTTATAAGATGTGCAAACATATTGCAAAGGCATTGCAAACTTGTTCTACTGCCATAAGAAATGCTCTCGACTACTATAATGCTGTGGCGTGCACATTGTCCCCTCCATGCCAGATGTTGAAATTGGAGGAGGTGGTGGAGTATGCATTTCTTACAGACTTTGACCTCCTTCGCAACTCATGTTCCAACGTCTCACAGTGGCAATGGACAACAGCAGCAGCTCGCCAAGCTACTGACTTATATTTCAAATGCTGTCATGCAAAAGAAGATCACCCAACTCAATGTTGAGGTGCATTACCTAGCCACATATATATGTGATGAGGATCATTACCTCTGTGAGTGTCAGCAATAAGCAGAGGCCCTTAGTCCAGCTCTCGCACATCATATCAGGTTGTGGCAGCAAGCCCGAGGCAGGCTCAACTTTTGTCGCATCAAATGCTTGCAAGAAATTGCCAGACTTCCCGGGTTTTCTGGCACTATTGTCCCTGGAGAGTGTGTCCTCAGAGGCACTGGATGTCATGATGACAGGCGAGCTTATGAGGTGAGAAGGAGCTAGAAGACAAAGTATATCTCAGCCGGTGTAAAGGGACTCTTTGTATATTAGTAGCTACCTAGAAGACAAAGTATCTAATGTTTCTATTAGCTCGCTGAAGGAATTTAACATATGTGGTACTCACATCTCAGCTGGTGTAAAGGGACTGAGATGTTTGTACGTGGTGGGGCAATCTTTTAACATACAGGTGAAGTAGGAATGAAAAGCATTATGATTGTAAACCATATTGATTCAGCCGAATGAGACTTGGCAGCGCTCATACCTTGTCTGACGTCAATGTTCTGCTCCATCCTCAACTCTCCATTCCGTCCTCTGTTTCCTCTCAGTCCAACACTGGAGAGAGTACAAGCCTACCGCATGCTAGCATTCCTGCAAGGCTGACATCGCTAACACCCAACACCCTCATTTTCTCCTCCAGCTTGAATCCACTTGCTACAGAGTGTGCAGATGATCTTGATGATGAAGAGGAGCTAATGAATATGGAGGAGGCTTCTGAAGTCCTACAGAATGTACTGCATATCACCATGGACTCATGAGTTGGTTGAACTGGGTGGGAAGGACTTATTCATTACTGCTTCAATACATAGTTCAAGCTTACAATGTATCACCTACTCTTGATGTACCTGCTACACCCTCCATAATGCAAAAAATGCACTGCAAAATGGCCCAGGTATGAGCAAGAATGATGTGCTTGCTGTGCACAACAGCAAGCACGAAGGGTGGATGTTGCCAGCATTAGGAATGGACATTGCCGGCATTGAGAATGGACTTCTGGGAGCATCTCTAATTATAGCCATGGCTACCAACTGCTGGGCAAAGAAACTATAAGTCCCTGTGCATATATATTGAACAATTATTGAACCAAGCCCTGGTTCACTATATTGGTACAACTTAGAGGTGCAGAGGGCCTGGTCTATCACTACTAATTACAGTACTTACATGGGAGTCACAGGTGAAGCAAGCTGGACATGAATTCAGCATGTGCCAGTTTGGTACATCTTGATTGAGTGCTATGCAAATATGTCATGTCACTCGGTGAAGTATTTCCAAATAGACATCATAGGCAGCCAAAAAATTGTGCACTCAGGTATGGCTGATAGGGAGTCTATGACAGCATTTTTAGATTAGTTAGATGATGTAATGTATATGTGCATCATGCAGGAAACAAAGACTTTTTGCTTGGGCTTGAATGCTGAATTGGGGACATGCTCAATGGGTTTGATGGTACGCAGCAAGAGTACACAGTGATATGGCAGCTGTGGGATACAGGGGTGCACACCCAATGTAACCATGATATATTAAGGCCTCATTGAGGTACATGTGGAAGGGCTGTGATTGAAGTGAAGAATGGCTTCGCTCTGTAAATGATTTAGCACACATAGAATTGAAACTTTCAAAAAACATACTGAAAAGATCAATAAGTTCTATGTCACTTAATAAAACACTGGAAGAATCATCTGGAAGTGGTTATGCAGGCATGTCATCAAAGGTTGGAAAGCTATCTCCAGAATCACGGAAACGGTAGTCTAGGTAAGCATCCACAAGCAAGTCCATTTCAAGATTCCAGTGATCTGTTTGGTATTCTGTATAGTCCTCCCGAGTGTGAGGATCAGTATAGCGACTGGTGGATGGCATGAGCAATACAATAGAGATAGACAAAAAATATGTACTAGCCATTAAGGTCCACTATTTGACCAGCGAGTCCTTCAAATGCCTCATGTTCCCCACCTCCATGACTCAGTTCTACCCCTTCCTCTCCTGGAGGTGCAGAGTATGGTATTGCTTTGATGTCCATTCCATAGTTGGTCATCATATTCTCCACCAATTAGTGTTCCTTGCTGGACATCTCTAAGAGAAATCTAAATTAGTTATAAGCAAGCAATAAGAGCATAAATACATACCTTGCACTTGAGCCTGGCAGCTTGCATCCGCTGCCTCCTTCCATTGAAGCTGATGGCCAGTTGTAAGGATAAAAGTCTGGCGATGTCACCCTTGATAGTTATGTGAAATGATAGACTTTGAGAGACCCTTGAACTTAGAATGACCCCCTGGGCAAGACATGAGGAGCCAGTGGGATGGTTGGAGACTACAAGTATGATAAAGTAGGAGGTAGACAGGTTCTGAGGTCGAGTTGATAGGGTAGACGGGTTCTGGTATTGATGGGAGGTATCCGGGTTCTGAGATTGAGGCGGGCGTTCCAGAGAGTAGTTGGTAAGAGGCAGCATGGTGCAGGTAGTGTGCTGGGGGGCACACAGACCACAGGAGTGCCAGATTTGGGGTAAAGCAGGCACTGTAAAGGGAAATGATGGCCTGATGTGACATAGGCATGTTCTGAGATTGATGGAGGTGTTTTAAAGGGCAGGAGGTAGCGTGGCACAGCCAACATCGCACAGGCAGTGTGCTGGGGGGTACAACAGACCACAGGAGGCTGGGATTTGGGGTGAAGTAGGTGTTGTGGAGGGTAATGGTGTTCTCAGTGATGACTGCTGAGCTGCAGAGGAGGTGACAGCGGTGCGCAGTGTGCAACAGTCCAGGGAGTAGGAGGGAGCAGGTGTGGGAACCTGCCAGAACAACCGCTATGACAAACATGGTTGATTTTCAGGAACTGCTGAATCAAACACAGGCAGGATAAGGCGGGATACGCGCCAGCTGACTTAACACTAGGCTACACATCAGCAAAACTGCACAGGTCTTATGAGGCCTAGGTCGTCCACGTTTGGATGGAGAGGCAACCCAGATACTTGCATCAAATGCAGGTGGTCAATGAAGGAAATTGACAATGCTCGGCGACCAATCTGCCCTTTTATTTGTTTACTCCTCTTGCAAAGAAGGATGACTGCCAGTTGGGCATCATTGCTGATCTGGTCTGTGCTTTCTCTCAGTCACCAAATCACTCTCAAGTTGACTCATACTTTCAGATATATACGTGGTATCATTCATCCCCGCTTTGCCTCCATCTATCCCATCCAAACATCTCTCCTGAACCCCTGCAATATCTTCAATACATGGGCCTCTACAATAAGTTCAAGTCAGGCTTGCCAGACCACTTGTGATCCATTGGCTGTGGGAATTGAGGTTCGTGCTGGCCTACAAATCATGTCTTGGCCTGAAACTTCTTGGGTGATCAGTGTGTGTGCCTTGGCTGGAGAAAATGGTGGTCTAGATATCGGTGAGTCCTTCCTGTCAACATTACGTGATCTGTCACTCAAATTCAAGCTAATCACATGCCAGTGTGCAAACATCGTGAGGCTGGCAAGTCGTAAACTTGGAAAACAGTGCATGGACAATAAATAGGTTCCAAGGGCTTCGTTACCTCTCAGACAGACACATGAATCATGGCTTCTTCCATTTTGGACTCCTCTCTGTTGCGATGTAAGCCTTGTTAATTAAACATTTCCATACTCCATTGCTCATGCCACTCTAACAGTTTTGTATGTCAAGGAACTGGTGGACGAAGTGTTCCATCACTTACTGGTGCTCTCACATGTGATTGCTTGGGGCGATTCTTTTCACACTATGCATGTCTCCAAGGACAAGATCATAGCCAAACACTTCAGAACCATCGTAGAACCATTTGTGCCCAACAACTTTGAATGCTTGTGCAATGTCTTGTATGACAGCAATGCAGTCATGATGGGTTCATGTGCTATTACAATGCTTCTAGGCCCTGGCAAGCATGCTCCACTAGACCTTAATATACTGGTCAACCATTCTGCCTTCGATCTCATTGACGCATTCTTCCGCTTCGCACTTTCATATGAGTGGGTTGATCACAATGTGGAGCCTCATGACATCTTTGGAGGGGTGTTGGAACATTTTGTGCATTACAAAATGGGAAATAGCGTCATCACTGTATCCTCTGTCACCACCAATTCATTGTTTAAAGTGGTGTTAGCTGCTCCTTCCACAGTGGACATGGTTTTCATGATGCTGGGCGGTCTGTGCTCATTTTATCCCAAATTTACACTTGAGAATAACGCTATCTTGTTGCCTACGGGCTTCCTGGTGGACCCAGAGATGAGCATCTGCAGTGTTTGGAGCAAGCGCTTTCACGTGTATGACAATGCACATTTCCTCACATCAGGGTGTGGACATACTTGCCCTTCCCTCTGGAGGAATGTGTGAGACGACAATCTGTCTCTCATTGTCAATTGGGACCACCAATATTCTATCAGGAACCTCATGCACAGATCTCACACCATTTGGAGACTTGCAGAGACCTGTTCAAACCTCCATTGCGAATTTGCCTCAATTCCTGGGTACTATAGGCCACTTCTGCCACCAAAGTGCATGCCACATGATCTCAATGTGATCACAGATCTGTGCTTTCTCATTGAGAGGCATTCATATGTAAGTGGCCCACAGTTGAACTCAGATCGAGACATGTCAATCACCTAATCTGGATTACAACAGAAGTCCCCAATGGCAGTCAAGGCTTTGTTGTATGCCACAGCTGCCACGTCCCCACAAATAGTCCTGGTGCATCTGCAAGAGGGAAAAGAGGGGATGGAAAGAATTGATGAACTCGAAGTCAATTTCTGGGTCAACACTTTGGCCCGAAACAAATTCATTGTGTCCATATCCCGCTATAGGAAAACTTTTCATGGCATTCCTGATCACCCATCATTAGTGATCCCTTATGCTTGCACCATTTATCGTGAAGACCCTGAAGGCTGCCCACCTCCAAACACTCCCGTGCATGATCTCTTCACGTGTTTGGGATTGGATCTTGGCATCAAAGGCAATGTGTTGATTGTCAAACATCCGAAGCAAGACAGGGATAAAGTTCTGGATGTGACTGAAGGGGACTTACCACTCATCCACATGTTGCTGGATGGGTATGTAACCCTTCACCTGATTGCTGTTCAAACTCTGATAATTTGCATGCAGGGACACATTGAGGAAGACACACTGGGTTCAGTATAAGTAGCACAGTGGTGCAAACGATTGGTAGTAAGGCATGGATCACATGTTTGTAATGTCTCTTGTTTGTAAAATTTGTCCTGTGTAATACCATCTCACTCCTCAACTTCACACATGTGATGAATAGGCGGATGTGTGCATGCATGTTCAAGATTGAAAACTTAGTGAGGATGACCAAAGATGCTCATATTCACATTGTGGGGAAAAAAGTAAATTTCTGGAACAGTGTCTGACTCCTGGTGCAAATCTAGGTGACAAGTGGTTTGCATGTGAAATGTAAGTTTGAACACGGTAAACAATGAAGCACTACTGTGTGAGAAGGGAGGATATAGTTCAAGTTCAAGCAGCCCCAGAGAAATGCATTGCTTGATCCATTAGAATGCCACTGCCTGAAATGAAAGGGGAATGATCAAGTTTAGATGCCTCTGCTACAAGGTAAGTGGCGAGCGCTCCACTGTCCACATACACGATGGTGACAGATACATTGTTTGCGATTGTCTTGATCATAGCTGTGGTGGACGTCAATGCAAAAGTTTGTGACAAGCATTTGGCGTACCTTGGAGCATGAAAGGTTTGGAATAGATGACTTCGGATGCAAACATCACAGACACATTGGATTTGGTTGGAAAATGGGCATTGGTGGCAATGATCTCAGTAGCCGTCTGAATGTGATACACAGGCTTCACATTGTTTGAGTGTTCGACTGCAATGATGTGAGTGCATAATAAGGGAATAGATGTCTGAAGTTTACTGAATATGTATGAGCCTTCACTGCAAAAAAGTCCAAGGAAATCCTGAACAGCTATGGAGAGCATCATGGGCAGGAAAGGTTCATATGGCGAGTGTCTGGTGAGAGAGAGGTTTGGTAGATGGAAATTGAGATTGTCATGGGATTGCTCAGAAATTTGACAATCTCCACAATTCAACTCCTGTAAGGATGGCTGGAACATGTATAGCAAAGACAGCGGAGCTGACCTGAAACAGACATGTGGAGCCTGTGTCTCAGATATCAACTCTCCGCTCACACGGCGATCAGGTCATCTCTGAAGCATGGACATGATCAAAGAAGGGATGTGGCGAATGAGGAGAAAAAAAATTGTCAATATGGTTTGTCAATGACCGATCATGTGCAGGGTGAAAATGTGAGCAACAATGTCTGTCAGCATCTGTGTCCAAAGGCGATCAGTAAGTCTACAGGGTTTTGGAGTGTGAAACTGAGTGCTACAATGCCAGTTTGATATCTTGCTCATGTCGAGCAGTATGTCTCCATGTCTTGGGTGTCATGACATCTCCTAAAGATGGACCCTGGAACATTTGAGGTCATTTCTGACTTGTGACTGAAAAAAAAAAAAAAAAAAAAGAGGCAGCAACCAGATGTGCAAAACATTGCCAAGCTATGGTGCAATAACTGATAATGGTCGGCATGTAACAGGACTAACATAAACACGAGCTGGCTGCCAAGCTATGGTGCGATAATTGATGGTGTTTGGCGGGTAACAGGACTGACATAAACACGAGCTGGCTCGTGGTGCCTAGACTGTAACATAGGGGGACAATGAAGGAGACCGATGACGATTTAATCACAGACATGAGTGTAGTGTCTTACATGGGAACAGACAAGGGACCATAGGTGAGTTGTTAAATAGACAGGTGTTTTAGCTCTGCCTATATAATCAAGGTGCAATGACTTCCACGGAAACATTCGACTTAGACCCCTTTGCTGCAGACTCTATGCATCCCCAACCACTCATTGATGCCTTGGTGGCATGTGCAAATGTGACCAACGCAGCCAGCACAGTGTCTGGCTGCATTGGCCCGCTCAAAAAACCCTCACTTCTGGGACTCCAAAATCAGGAGCGAACAATGGTTTGACAACAAAGGTCAATGCTTCAGCATCCTGTTTCCAGCGATGCTCAAGCTTAATGGCAAGCACTCCCGAATTGACCCATATTTTATGCTGCCGACTTTGAGACAAGTAAGTTTGTTGTCATGTCTGAGTAAAGGGGACGACTGACATGCACGCCAGCCTGAGATCAAGGATATCTGTACCGTGAAAGCTCAGTTCGAGCTCCGAACACTCAATGACTCTTATCCAGCAGAGGCTGTCATGTGCAGCAAGAAGGCAGCAAACACATTGATGTATGTTGTCAGTGCATGCGAAAAAATTAGGAAGTCTGGTGAGTGTGCCATGTGTACTTCTTGATGGATCTGACGAGCGATGGGAAGACAAACATGAGGTTATTCAATTCATGTGAAATGGTGGAAGCTCCAGCACTGATCCTTTGCATTTTGTGGTACATACCAAGCCTCTGTTTCCAGAGGCATCAGAACCCAAAAGGGAGATTGTGCTGGAGTTCTCCTTGGAGGATTTTGAAAGTGAGTCTGACATTGAATGCATGAGGACATGCTGATGCGGATGGTTGCCAGACACGGATGTCACATTTACCAGAGGTGAGTGTTTGCATGATGGTGGTGGTCATGGGTTACTGATGGTGATGCAGATGTGCTCAAGCAGCACTACTCAGGCAAGAACAAAGCAACAGTGGTCAGGGCATCGCTGGACGGAAAAGGTAAGTGGAGCATCGGCACACAGAATCCAGCACTGATTATGAGAGCAGACATTGATAATTGGTCTGTCAAGGACATGCCTGATCCTCATGGACATTTTCAAACTGTAAAGGATCTCTACGGATTGGATGATGTACCTGTGATTGTGCTGAACGTACGAGACACAGATGGAAGCCTCATCCATCCGTCTGAGTACTCAAAGTGTTTGGACAACACTACTCCAGTGGCAATGGAAGTCCTGTTGCAACTGTGAGTCTCATTGATGTTAGTCTCGGAGTTTTGGCTGACTTACAGACAGTTGGACTTTTGGGCCTGAGAACAAACATGCAACAGGTTCGCGCATCTACCAGACTACTTTGAAATCTCTGCATGTCCTACCATTGACAGAGAGAAAAGCTGGGTTGCCCAAGAGCATTGATGCACCCGCAGACCCTAAAGGTAAATGCAAGGCTGATGGTCCTGCCCCCCAAGGAGGTCCAACGAAGAAGGCAGCTCAGACGGGTGGGTCATCCACATAGTGGTTGATTTGGGTATCATCTAATGATGTCAGATGTAGGTGTGACTAAAGAGGCTGCATTCTTCAGGCATTCAACTGTTTGTAGTTTTGTTTCCAGTCTGTCTAATATATTGATTGTTGTATTCTGTGTGAAGCATGCATGCGAGTGTGAGGGATGTACTTAATGAAATGAAAAGAAAAGGGTTTGAAGGTCGTGCGAAAATGGAGTCGGGGTCTGGGCGCATAGGCGCCGTTACATATGTTATAGGTAAGCCTAATAAGATTAAGGCTTACCAATTGGGCTATCCAGGTGGCGTCAACACACTGCTGTCACCAGCTGTAAACCAGTGTCACAGTGGGAGAAAATCCCTCAGGATGAGTTGTGGCCACGTTCAACAGAAGTTGCACCCTTACAAACGCTGCAATTGCACCAAACAACTTGAAGGCGGCTCACTTAAAATTTCCCCAATCACCTTTTGCGACGTTTGGGCCTCTTAGACCACGTGGAAATTCGCATATGCTGCCTACTAGTGATGAGGGAACCCACTACTGTAATTTTACAATAGTACAGTTAAATAGAGTGTACGCGGAATGTATATTTGAACAGAGTATCCCACATCTTGTTGTCAAGAGGTTTCCGCAATGCCTGCCCATATGAACATAGCCTGAAACTCGCAACAAGTGTCAAAATTGGGACACGCC
>MU179381.1:0-73926 GCA_016767475.1 Suillus weaverae | reverse complement strand
ATCGGGGTTCCGCCACCAAAGGGTATCTTTTAATGCGAGAGCAACCCTGGCGCCGATTCGTCTTCGTCTTCACTATCGCCCACAACCAGCTTCGCCTCCATTACTTCGACCGCTCGGGTCTTATCATTTCCCGCCCCATCTCCATCATTAAAAACCCGGTACGTCTTCTCGATGTTTTAAACACTGTCACGCTCGCGCACACCAACACCCTCGGTTTCGATCCCACCATGCACATGTGCGATTGTATCTGCAAGGACACGCACCACGATCTGAGGGAGAAAGCGATAGGTTGGATAGAGGGTAAAGACGGAACTCACCTCTCAATTATGAGCATTCTTTGGCGAAGCCAAGGTTTCTTCTCCCGTGGCACTATTTGCTACCGCGTTCAGACCCCAGGTGGAGATGAGTACGCGCTTAAAGACTGTTGGGTTCCTGAGGACAAGAGATATCATGAAGGAAACGTTCTGCGGATGGTTGCGGGCATCCCGAACGTAGTGAGGCTCGTGGATGAATGGGACGTCCTTTACGATGGGGTGCCGGACTGCACGGATCGCATTCGAGCCTCTCATGGTATCCTTAGCGCTGGGTTCATCCGCAGATACCACCGGCGCCTTCTTTTGAGCCCATGTGGAGAGCCGCTCTTGACCTATTCCTCAAGGACAGAGCTATTAAAAGCCTTCCATGACATAGTCGTTGGTGAGTTTCAAGTGCATTTGAATCGAAGCCTGAAATTGACCATTAGGTTGTAGCTCATAGCTTAATGCTTAAATGCCATGTCCTCCATGGAGACCTGAGCCCGAATAATTTCATAATTTACGACGGTCAAGTGTATTTTATCGATTTTGATCATGCCGGGATCACCACCGATAGCAACAGTATTCGATCGGAAGGCACGGTAAGGTTGGAATTTTCGGTGTGTACACATGACTGATCGCATTGTCTGAAGGGTACCAGGCCCTATATGTCGATCCGCCTGCTGCGAGAGGGTAGTAATAATAATGGGAACGGAGTGACGGTCTTTCACACAGCTGGTGATGACCTGGAGTCGCTATTCTACATCTTCGTCGAATTTGCGACTACCTTCGATGGGCCACACGCCATGACCAAAGACAATGCCCGGAAGCCCATGTGGTGTGACTACTGGCTCCTCATGGGTGACGATTCCTGGGCTCCAAAGCAAGGATTGGTGCTCTCGCATTCCGGCGACAGGTCGCTAATGTCACAAACAACGTCGTTCTTTGGGCCATTTAGTCCAATTATTCAAGAGTGGCGCCTTTTGATTCTCGCGGCCGCCGAGGCCGCAAGCCAAGAAAATGTCCCTCCCTACGGCGTATCTCATGAGGAGCTTGCTATGCTCCTCCATAAATGGCTCTCTCAGCTCCCCCCAGAGATGCCTGAAGACGTTCCGTCCGCTACAGCATCACCCCTCTCTGTAGCATCATCATCGAGAATCACTCGACCTTCGGGTCCAAACAACATAATGCAATCGGCTACGGGTCCTCGTCGTTCTGCACGCATCCAAATGAAAGTATGACATGGTTGTCTCATGCATCCTTTCCTCGCACGTACTTTTTTTTTTGTTATGTGATTTGTGGAACATGGAATTCATAGTAGTTGTACAACTGGCTTTTACATTACTTATGCGTATTCAAGCATCGCCTTTAAATCAGACACCATCATGAAATTACGATACGCTCTCTTACTATGCTAAAACCATGAAGAAGGCTATTGACGGACGCCCATTTCTCCATCGCCGAATTCTTGTCGATTGCTGAACATAATGAATTCATCGGAGCCGTGTTCCAACAGTCAAGATCGACCTGCTCGAGGTAGGGAAAGATACCGCTGAGGATGAGAGCTACATTTAGCGGGGAAGCTATCAATGAATTGCCGAGGGTGAGTTCGTTGAGATACGGGTAAAGTTTTTCACCGCTAGGGCTTCTGAGATTGATGCCTTCCAGCTTCGTGGTATCAATGGCAAGAGCGAGCGAAGTTAGAGAGGGGCAGAGTCGAAGCACGCCTAGCAGCCCGTGGAACGTTGGCACTGCGGTAGTATCGATTGCGATATAGCAGCTAATTTTGAGTACTTGAAGCATAGGCCAGGCTGCTACCATCTGGCACAGCTCCCCATCGGAAATAGACGTGGAACACCCCCTCTCAATCCGTAACACGATCAAATTGCGAAATGCGCGCAATGGCGTGAAGACGGCTAATTCTGTGTGTATGACCCTCGATCCCGTCAGGCTGAGGCGCTGAAGTTTCTTGTTGTCGCATATCTCTGGGAGGATGGCAAGGAACTGCGATAGTGACGTAGATGGACTTTCGGAAGATTCCGCAATCCAGGACGCGAAGGCGATCTTGATTTCATTGCTTCTGATGACTTGGAGTGACCTCAAGAGATTCATGGCTCGCTCAAATGCGCCAAATCTAAGGCACAAATAATGCAAATGATGAAAGCCAGGGAATGGCAAAAGTGACTGCCTCTCCCCGACTGACGACGTCCTTAGGTCCAAGTCCAGTGACCGCAGGGCTTGAAGCTGCATGATGTGATCCATGCCTGCGTTTGCTAGGTCCCATAGCATCAACGTGTGGAGATTACGAAGCTGGGAAATAGGCTGTGCGATGAAAGGGGAAAGTTTACTGGACGAGTCTTCCGTTGTAGGACGATATCTCAAGGTCATGCTTCGGAGGTGAGGACACAAGGTCCCAAGAGACGAAAGGACGGAGAGGAAAGTGGAGGAAGCTGAGGCAAACTGCAAGGTCAAGACCCGTAGGGAGGGTACAAAAGTCATGCGCAGGAACTCTGCGGCGAATTGAGATCCACCGGCACACCATGTTAATTCATCAAGGTTTGGAAACAAGGATGCAGGTCCTGAAGGATAAGACAGCATTATCACACTGAGGGATCCGATAAGTGCCGAGGGGTGGCTTGTTTGTTTTACGGTGATGGAGCGCACGCGGAATGTATATTTGAATAGAGTATCCCACATCTTGTTGTCAAGAGGTTTCCGCAATGCCTGCCCAAGTGAACTTAGCTTGAAACTCGCAACAAGTGTCAAAATTGGGACACACCGTACATCCACGATCGAAGCCAAACAGGTCTGTTGGTAAACATCTAACAAGCGGCTCCACGGAGTGTAGATCCCTCCAGAGGACATTGAGCGCTGGGCTCTGGAATGCACGACACGCGGATGCAAGTGCAGGAAGGGTTCCGCGTTCTGTATGTGAGCTAACGGCGTGTATTACTTCAAGATTTCGCAAGGCTGCATGCATGACCTGGGGATGGAAAAGAAGGAATAACTGTTTAGCTTAACAATCTTCCTACACCGACCATGTACTGATCTTGAATTGTCAAATCGAATCGTTCCTGTCAAATGAAGACAATCTCCGTCAGGCTGAGAAAGATCGCCATTATATCTGTAAGAGGGCAGTAGAATATTATGGCGCGCTCCCAAATAAAGACATGTTTCTCTCGAGCGCACGTTACTTTGAAGCCCGAAGCCCGAGGCCGCCTTGCGAACGCAACATGTTACAATACTATTGCGAACGCGCGCCATGGAAAAAACGAATTCCAAGATTCGAAGAAGGCCGCATTTAGCTCTAATCTGATGCAGCTGCGGACAAGTCCATCAAGTTGCTCGTCTCTTCGGGTTAAAATCATACAATTGAGTGTTGATATCCGATGGGCTTCCTAGCGTTGCTGATTTACGGAACGAATCTAAACAGCCAATACGAATTCAGCTTGAAAGATGAACAGACGATACCTGACCATTTTTAACGGACCACAGAAGGTGCGCTGAATCCCGACTATAGCTCTTCTTTGATAAGAGGAGACGCACGGCGAATTTGAAACGCCAATAGAGTGTATTTTGCCAGCACCACAGGAATCTTCTTTCAGCCCTATGTGACTAGGCGGCGCGCTGAGTGCCAGAATACGGGTCGTCATGAATGAGAAACAAGTCCCAGTCCATATACTTGAGTCTGAGTCAGGCTACTAATGATTCAGGCCCAGGACGTAACGAGGTTGTAACGAGGCGCCTAGAATTCACCATGCTGCAAGTGAAATTATGTAATAATTATGTAAATGAAAAGGTTATTGTTGATATAATTCCAAGGTCAACGTCGTTGGGACTCGGAGTTCAAACGTTCATTTTCTTGTGACACATGCAATTAACACATGCAATGTGTTGGCATTCAATGGAGGCTGGGGACTATCCAGAGAGACATCTGGTAAGACTCTGGGTATTCCCTCATTCTATGAGCCTGAAATATTGAATAGTCAACGTTTGATCAGCTCAGGCTGACTTCAGCTTGTGTCACAGAGTCTGCCCTCGTTAATATCGAGGTTGGCCTAAGAGTCTGTCTCAACGCTCGTCCTTGTGCAAAATTATGGCTCCACACTCTGCTGACAGGTAAGCTACTGGGTGCAAGTCGCTACATGATACATTTCTGATGTCCGGGCGCTTCGGCGCATCAGTAGCACCGACGACTGGGATGACTCTGATATTCTAGATGATGGATTGCTGTCTAATGCGATAGACGAAAGCACTCCGTTTAATCTTAATGATGTTCCTCCGGCTGTGGAATCCGACGATCCTGTGCCACAGGAAGAGGTCTTTCACAGCATGTTCATTGCTCGTGAAGGCCAGGAGACAACTGGCCGTACTTGGGAACAGACTTCCGTTTGTACCCTGCCTCTGTCAGCCTTCGAGAAAATCTTTCGCAGGAAGGACAAGGCCACCGCAGCAAATTTATTGCTGCGTCGCACCAACCTCCGCATCGATCCGCATCTAACATTTGCTCCTGATCACCCTATGTTGTTGTGGGACGCGTCGAAGCATTTCCTAGACTTTGTCCTCGTCGTATCGGGTGCGATTGGTTTGCATGCATTCCTCCCGAACACGATCTCCGACCACACGTTTTCCGTCTCTTTGGATTTCCGCCTCCAGAACAAACAGTTCAAGCCCAAGTTCGGTAAGCTCGGGTTTGATCCCACGGGCTCGATGATGGCAATCGGGACCGGCGGTTCTTGCGAGCTGTGGCTTGCATTTTGTCCCTTGACACACATCGAGGATATTTCGCTTGCCGATGAGACTCCTTTGCTAAACGCCATGAAACATGGCGAGACCCGTCTGTCACCCCGTCACTATCGCATGGCGGTGATGTTTATCGCCTCGGCGTTGGCAAAAATATCATCGCTGCCTTTTCACGTCATGCATACATATGGAACCGACGAGGATTTTTCTCTCTGGAGAGTCAAGGAGGTCACTAACCTGTAGTAAGTCTTCAGTGCGACACATCCCTGCCACAAGATCCAATAGCTGATCGATGGTTTCCCTTTCAGTGATCAACCGACCATCAACCTCCGTTTAGAGGACTTGAAGGGCCTCCACGCATACATCGTGTCAGATTGGGATGACTGGGTTCACTATGCACCAGCGTCTTGGAAGGACGACGGTTGGCTCCAATCCCGTGCACCTTTATCCATAGCCTGTAGGTATGGACAAAACCAAGCAATCGCGAGCTTAAACCCGACCGCTCGACGCGTGGAAGCGGCGAATTGGCAAGCGGAGCGAGACTATTCCAATATCCGTTACATGTCGATGGCTATCGCCACCGATCTTACGTGCGTGCCGTTCTTCCTTTACTATGAGCCGCTCTCTCACTTGACAACCACCACCGTCACCATCAGCTGTAAACCAGTATCTCGATGGGAGAAAATCCCTGAGGATGAGTTGCTAGACGCCCACGACATCATATATGATTCGCCAAACTCTTCCTTTCGGCAGCCGGTGAATTTGGAGGACTTTCTTCCCCGCGATCCTGATACGCAGAAAGAAAACAACGTCTACGACGAAGATGGTCGTCGAATTCCCCGCTTTTATGGTCTCTGCAGTCCTAACGTGAAGCCTTGTGGCGTTCTTATCAACCTCGAGACTATCACCGAGTTGTTTTCTGCAATCATTGCGGAAGATGATGACTTGGCTTTCGATCCTGATATCATCATGGACGATGAAAATCTTGGTATTCCTCGCGTCAGTGTTTATCCTCAGGCTTTCCTCAGGAAGTATGGTCATATTCAATGCAACACCGTTTTACCCCATTTCGCTCCATTCATATCGAAAATTCGCAATGCCGTATCTCGCGACACAGTCGGTCAAGACGACTTGGATGACGAGGCTCCGGACGACGATCTCTTCAACGACTTTCCACATGGGTTGCCACCTGTACTCTTAGCTAGCGGTTGCCAGTTCTACAATGAGATCTCGCATCGAATCAGACCGTCCGCCGCCTTGCATGATGTCCAGCAAGGTCGCGTCACTTCCGCTCTCTCAGGTGCTTACGCCACTACCCGCAACGCTCAGACTGCGCACAAGACGGTTCTTAGAGAGTGTGGTCTGCATTTGCCTCACCAACGCTATGACGACAAGATCGATATAAATGATGTTCCCCGCGCGTTGCGTCTGGAGAACATTTACATCGTTCAATTAGACTCTCTGAAGTCTGCGAAGCGGAATGGATCGTGAGTCATTTCGTGATTGCATGTGTCCAAGCCTTCGATTCAACTGACACGATGCGCCTCGCCCAAGATCAATATATACGGACATGGTTGTACCCTTGGCTGGTTACTGGTCGCACCCCACTATCTTTGAGGCCATTCGCCCGCACCTGTTTGTTTTGACTGCTGAAGTGCGTCGCCGTTATACAACCCATGAATGAAGACTCACCATCCTCCCTTGCAGGCATTTCCCCATGTCTATCAATGGACCACCTATCCCATAACGTCCCTGCTCGAACGTATATGGGAACATTTCCTGCCCGTCATCACCAAAGGTGGTAAACCTGCCCCTCAAGTCGTTGAACTATGCTCCGTCCTCGAACGCGCGTTGGCGTATGCTCACACTGGCAATGCAAAAGTAATTGCTACAAGTCTCATGAGGCCTTTGTGGTTAGTAAAGAGTCTCTTGGAGCAAGGTCTTCCGACCTTTGCCCCATCAGTGCGCTTCCCCCACGCTCCCTGCGTTCCTGTCGCCATCAGTCCTGCGGATTGGCCTACCCTCACCAACATGAATGCCCCAGCCATCGCATCCAAGCGCTCTCAAATGTTGACGTATGGGAATGATCATTTTGAAGTATGCATCGTCTCATTCTGTCTCTGTCCTGCCGTTGATCGAGCTCCTCTCCTAGGCATATAAGGCAGAGTTTCATATAAAGCTGTCGATCAATCAGCTGGCGCCCAGTGCATTCAAGCGATACAATAGCAACGTCCGTCATGCCACGATCATCGCAGTGGTCGCCCTTCAAGTGTACATAGCCGATGTCAAGACACTCGTTGTGGGTGGTGTCACCACCGCATGCAATGTCATGGAGGCAGAGGATGTCACAGATGGGGAGCTCCATGCATCGCAGCGGCGCAGAGGACTTCGCAAATGGCTTGGGACCACTCATCCTCTTGGATATGTTGATAAAGGATACGAACATTTAGTGTCTTGCGTGCTTCCCGAATCTACTGCACACTGCGAGGGGTTGCCAAACCCAACCAAAGACAAGCTATCCATCCAAGATTTTGCTCGCCTCATTTGTGATATGTCTCGAGGGACCAACCCTGTCGCTATCGCCGCTCCTCTCATCTTCAATGGGGGTTCGACTCCCGTCTTTCGTGTCGCTTTAACATATATGCGCAAATATGCCCCACAAGATTCTACCAAGGCATCGGAGAAGTTCTTGCAGGACGCATTCATCATCGCTGCCAATCATCTTAATATCCACAATATCCCATGGCATCGTCCAGCAGGACTGCGTGGCAGACGGTCTCGGAAGCCTGTCTTTGATTCATGGGTCAATCTAGGGAAGCCCATCGACTTACAAGCTATTGAGCGTCATCATGCTCAGCTGGGCAACGCTGCGGCCGATGCGTCTCGACGCGCTCAAGCCACAGATACGAGGGCAGCTTGGTCTGCCGAGTTGATCACCCTGCAGTCATTGGCCGATTATATCCTTCGCTCTCGTCTCCCTGATGAATTTGCGATCGAGAGCATCGAGCTTGGAAGCGCAACCTCGACAACTGGCAGCGAGCCCAGCCTGAATACGATCTATGAGTGGGTTTTTGCAAACTTCGACATGAACAAACCTCTACATTACATCGCACTCATCGCCGGTATCTATGTCAGTCGGATTCTCCCTGATTTATTCTTCTCAGACAGCGACAAGCCGCATAGGAATGTGACCAATCCTATGATGCTCACGAAGGCAATACGCGCTCTCCCATGGAAGCCTAACTCCAGCGGTCGCAAAGGGTGTAAACTACCAAGCCAGTTTATCGCCATGGTTCCTGCTTATATCATCGCGGTATACACCCCAACAAGCCCATTGCGCATTCATTTGAAAAACGGTACTAAAAGCTTCCCCTCCCTCTGGAATTCCAAGAACAGCGCGAAAGGTATCACGCCACTCCTTCTTGTGCGGCTAGGCCTCGCAAATGCCCTATCGCACAGAATTTGGAAAGGCGGCCCGCCTTTAACGCATTGGACGTTACTCTCTCCAGAGGACATAACCGCCAAACATCGGGAGATCCATGCGTGTTTGGCTGATCGCCAGTACGGTCCCTTCCGCATCGCAGTTATATTGTTTGGCATTGATAAAGCTGTCAATCTTGGGCGCACGTCTCAGACATACACCATCAATCCTGCTATAGCATCTATCAGGGCCAACAAGGACATGTCGAGGGCCGATTCTGACGACGACGAGGTTGAGATTGTGGAGGTGAAAACGGTGAAACGTGCTCGTTTGCATTGACGATATAATAATCATCTATTTGCTACACTTTAACTCTAAATTCGAACAGCCGTCTGAGGCATGACCCCATAGTCAAGTGACAATCACGTTCAAACGCTCCAGGCGACTCCACGATATTCCGGACTTTCCCGGATGGCGACTAACACAACATTGACATAGGAGATAAAAGTAAACCGTTCATGTCGGGCTACGTCGAGGTAAGTCTGTGCAACAGATTCGACATACTCGACTAGCTTCATGATAGCAGCGCGATCATTCCCCTCCATGTCTGGCAACTGCATGCGTGCATGTATCGCGCGACAGTCCGCAGTGAGCAGTCTCTACTGTAGGAGTAACGTTCATCTTAGCTCCGTCGTACCAAAACCACCTCTTACGCTTGACGATCTGACCGCTTTCCTCGAACGTATTAACTGCTCTCGTGTGCTTGGCAATCACCCCCTCCAGGATTGTGCGAAGACCTGCAACCATCGGATCTTTGAATAGACCCTTGCGTCTTTTGCGAATCTTGACAAGATCAAGCAATACTGCCTCGATCAGTGGCTCTTTGTGTCCCGCTTGTCATTTTTTGATATGCGGGTATGCCAGTCCCAGCTGGTGACATGCATGGCAAGGATTCCAGGGACATCCCGCATCTCAGAAGTTAGATCCCGTCCTCGTCCCTTCCTTGCCAACATCAACGTATGCAACTTCGGCAGATTGTCCTGCGCATCGGACCCTAGCTGTGCGAACGCTTCGTCAACCTCCTTTCGGTCTTTAAACGTCGCAAGATCCTTCTCAGCACTTCTTCTGCGATCTCCTTGTACTCGTGCAAGGATTTGTTTCGACACAAATGGTCTGCCAACATGTCGCCATCCACTAAAACGCTGTCTGTAGGTGCATACTGATCAGCGCCGGATGCCCATACCTCCACTAGGGACCCGTTGCAGCGAGAATTGATCCCAACAACAGCTAGAACGTTTCATCCCATGCCTACGAGCCAAAGCATGCAGTCCCTTGAATGGCACATCAAATGCACAACTCGTTACCCAGCCGCTACAACCGTTCTACTAGCACAATAAAGACAGCGATAGAGCTCACCTTCGTCATATATGATGATGCCCTATTTTCCCATTAGAATTATCATACCCTGCAGCTCATCCAGTTGGTCGCGAAGCCTGTTGAAGTCGGTGAGACAAAAGCTCACCACAGGCTGGACATTGAAGACTGGGACGGTGGTCAAGGTGACCAAGTCCTGGGTGTGGCTTAGTTTCTGCAGCGTCGAATTCGGAGCGTCGAATCGATATCTGTGTTATAGGATGAGATGAGGGATATGAAGTTGTGAGATTGTAATCAATGCACTGCGATGAACTCGCATAAAAGATCGGCTGCGAGCCTTACTGTATGTCTGCTAGGGAAGCCCAGACCACTATGCAAATACACTCTATGTACCCCATGACACAACGAGAGGCTGGTATGATCTGACGAGACACATAAGGGTCACCATCACAATACCCCGCACAACCATGATAGACGGTACTGGATCAATGTATATTAGGTGGCAAAAAACAACAAGCAGATATAAGCGTACTCCAGTGCAATGGCCTGGATAGCTCAACTGTGATGTTCCTATATAGGGATAGGGTGGAAATGGTGCTTTTCGTACTAATTGGCTACTTGGGTGGGCATATTTCCCCTTCTAGTGACTCGATCATGGTAATGTGGTGTGGAGGTTGCTCTTCCTCTCCATCCTGCATATTTTTAACCATGCTCTTACTGGCTAGAAACGGAATGTTGACTTACAGCTGTAACTGGCTTGGGAATCACTGGGGAAACGACAAAATAACCCGATAGGGTTGATGTAGAAGTAGTGACAATAAATATACTATAACCAGAGAATGGCAAATGTGTGAATCCCCACTGGTTAAAGTGGAGAATGGTGACTGTTTGAGAGCAAATCTCGAGGTGGGTTAGGCAATGTGGGCTTTTGTTGGATAGCCGCCCTCGCACCTAACCCGACATATGAACACATCCGGATATCAGAGGGAGCAAGGCTGCTTTGCATCTGGTTATTAGGGCAAGTGAGGCTGCTTTGCTTCTGAATATTAGGCAAAAGAAGTCTGATTAATGTAGGGTTACAGTCGCATCTTCTATAGTACTTCCTAGGAATCCCTGCTCCGCATAGCGGGCCATCCTAGGTAACAAATCCCTTCCCTCTCCCACCTTCCAGCACTCGATGTTTGCTCAAGGCTTTCAATACTGTCCGACTCCCAGCGGAGCTGCTGTATGCACTACGAGAGGTGCCGGTGACTATATGCGCTATGAATGAGCATCTTCAATGAAAACTGAGAGCAGGATACTCACCTACAGGAAAACAATTGCCCAACTTGCAACCACAGGTGTCAAGCTGCCTAGGCTCGTCCATGATTAGGGCTTTCTGCCGCTCATAAACAATGCACATACCTCAACTGGTCCTCCAGAACCTGCCCAGAGAAGTTGGTTTGAAGATCCGAGCTAAGGAGCTTATCATCGCTGAGAGATACGCACAGCTAAAGGTGGCTGGGAGAGGCTGCAAGGGGAAACATTATGCATGATGGTAGTTCTGGTCAAAGGGGCTTGGCAAAAACAAATGAAGGAACTCGTCTCATATGTGAGCATAAATTGTGCTTCGGTCGGGTTTGGGTCGGGTTGTGAAAAGCTGTCTTTCCAGAAGGTATGGATATCGTTGAATTACAAGGTGGAGACGACAGTGAAAATTCGAGTCTGTATTTGGTCGAGTTACTATGTTTACCACTAACCCGATGTCTGGTTTGCCTCTGTCTATGTGGTCTTGTAGCTCCGAGACCCTTGAATTTTCTTCCAAGTCGGGTTTCAGTCTGGTTCAAGTACTGGGTATGTCCTCCATCGGGTTATATATCCATGCTGCCTCGGGTTATGGGTGGGCTAAAAAGTCGTTTCCGCAGTGAATGTGATATGCGATTTCGACTCATAGTGATGCTGGAGTCTGGTTCAGAACTTCGGTTCGAATGCGAACCCTTCTGAACCGGACCGTCCGTTCGGTCTGTGGTTCCGCCTACTGTAAGAACCGAACTTATTATTAGGTTCAGCGTTCGGCTGATGCCTCAGATTTGTGAACCTGTCTGGACCCGTTCGAACGTGTTCAAATGGATCTTTCCTTCTGTCTATGATCCGCTTGAGGTCCTCAGCTTATTGCTATCGATCTTTCCTAACATTTTTTCTGATCACCTGGCAACAAACTCATATGGCCATTGGCAGTTCTGGGAGCATTGATCTCCAGAACGGCTCTTACTTCACAACCAAAAGACTGAATGCATTTCTGTTAGTGACGTCTGACTTCCTCTGTGATCTATTCGACATTTTGGTAAGCCCTATGTTAATCATTATTAGGATTATAATTTAATCTATGTTCAGAACATATCTTTGGGATGCTCGTTTAGGTACTTGGTTCAACATCAATCAACTGTCGCAGTCATTGCATGGCAACAATATGTTCAAGGTGCGTCGCATTTTTATAATCTCTAACCACAAATTTTGATATAAATGAGCTACTACAGGTACAGTATTCACCCTTCTGGCTGCGAGAATGTCTTGCGCACTTGGATCCGATGGCCAACTCAAAGACACTAGTGCCATTGATTGGTACAATGACCCGGATGATGACACCCCCATGCCTGCACCACCTCCACTTCCTGCATCCAATGGCACACTGGCTGCTTTTGTGTCTCGTTGCTCAGGTTGAGCTCTCAAACTGACAGAAAAAATCCGCGAGGCTACCAATGCAGCTCCCACCAAACGATCGGCTCCAGTGCCTCCTCAAAGTCAGCCTGCACCCAAGCGCTCCCGTCTGGTCCATCACCGCAATGACGATGACGATGATGACCTGCCTGCACTAGAGGATTTTTCAGATGATGAGGAAGAGGAAGAGGAGAAGGACAACAAAGACTTGGAGGAAGCTTACCAAAGGACCAAGGTGTTTGGAGACGAGGATCACAAGGATCACAAGCAGACCAAGAAAGACGAGTGCAGTGCAGACTTAAAGGGAATATTCACGCAGGAGAAAGGTTGTGTTAACCCTCACACCCAAGAACGCAAAGACGGCTGGTGGTGCAAGATATGCAAGTAAGTTTCAATGATGTTAAACCAATCGCACTGATAACTAACACGAATTTCAGAGCCAATGATGTGCCATCCAACCAATGTTTTTTCAAAGGCAGCGTCTCAACTTGCCGCACCCATATTGCTCGCAATCCAAAGTGTCACTTTCCACTCTACCGAGACGGCTGTAAGCAACAAGGCATCCCGATGCACGATCGTGCTGTACCTCTTAACTGTAAATCGACTGATGGAGCACAACAAACGTTAGACGGCTCTCTTGCTCCTAAAGTGCCTGAATTCACCAAGTCTGGCCTCATGGATTATATTGTCGAGCTGATTGTCTGTGAGGACGAGGTATGTGATTGTGACCATATAATTAAGACACTTATACTTGTGCCATATACATAAGCATTCCAACTTGTTGATAAGGGACCGTTCTGCTGCCTTCTTCAATACCTCTGGCCCTCCCTTTCAGACAGGGATATTCCTCATCGCACAAAAACTCGTGACAAGATTCTCGAACAGGCCAAGCTTGCTGTCCAGTGCATCAAAGAGAAGCTCAAGCAAGTCGACAGCAAGATTTCTATGACGTGGACTTCGGAACCTGGTGTCCCTTTCCTCTCAATTACAGCACATTACATTGACTCCCCGGTTGGGAAACCTCAGGAGTGGGAGCTGAAGTCTGAGCAGCTCGCATTCACTACTATCAATGGTAATCATAGTGGCAGCAACAACATCGGAAGAATTCTAATCAAAGCTATTGACGACTATGGTATTCGCAACAAGGTGGGTTGGTTTACGGCCGACAATGCCACCAACAACGACACTGCAATCCAGACTGTCACAAATGCTATTGACCCTTCCAGTACAAAATGGATCGCAGGCGAGCACCGTGTGCAGTAAGTAATTTATTTATTCAATTCAATGTTACTAATGTCTATCATCTATTCAGTTGCATGGAGCATGCCTTACACTTGGCAGCTAAACATTTCGTTGAGGATGTTGCTCCTACCCCAGCAAGTATACTCAACAAGAATGTGACTGACGACGATGACGACAACGACAATGACAATGAAACAACTGAGTTTGAAGTTGCTGACACTGTTGGAAAGGCACTCACATTCGTTACACAGGTAAATTTAGCTAATTGTCTGACCAGGCCTGCCTTACTAACAAAATATTTATTCACTTAGATACGGAAATCTCCCCAAGTGCATGCATTCTTTGAGAAGTGCTGCATGGAGGTCAACGAGCCAAATCTTGAGCTAACGAAGTGGATTTGTACCCGATGGGCATCACTTTTCGGCATGATGGAGCACACACTTAGGTTGCGCAAGGGGGTAAATAGATTTATTCAGCTTGCAGATGACAGCGACGAGGTTCCAAACTTGCAGGGCAAGACTTACGGAGTATTCAAGCTTTCAGCTGCCGAATGGACGAAGCTCAAGTTAATGCATGATGTGCTTCAGGTGTGTGCAAGCTTCCTCTTTCTTATTTTTGTGCTAACTGTTCTACTACACAACAAGGAGCCCACAAACGCGCAACAATCATTTTCTGCAACACGTGAACCTACTGTATGGCACACTATTCCAGCCCTTGAATTCCTCCAAGAGATGTGGCAAAACATGGCCAGCTATTTGAAGTTCAACGACTTTTCAAATGCCATTCAATCTGGCCTCGATAATCTACACAAATGGTACCACAAGATTGACGAGAGCAACGTCTACTTTATTTGCCTCGGTATGTGTTGTATTTACTATGATAATGTCCCCTCTGATGTACCCTGTTGTCCTAGTGCTTGACCCCAACTATAAAGTTGCATACGTGAAGAGTAAATGGGAGCATGATGACTTCAATGCAGGTATGAAATGTTTGAAAAACGTAGTAAGTCCATGTCTGCCTTATGTTCAGTTGCAAGTGTGTTAATTTCACTCAGTTCAACAAATACTATCATCACACGTCAAGTTCTTCATCTGATACCGAGTGGGCTGTTCCTGCTCCTTCCTCACTCGCTCGTCAAGGCTCATATGGCCATAGCTGGATGCGTGATGCCGTCAAATCTCACATTGAGAATGACACTGCATCTCAAAGGCCTCACCAAGAGCTTGACAACTATCTTACAGCGCCGCTTGAGGATGTTGATAATGTAGTGGCATGGCGGGGTGTAAGTGTTCTTTTTGTTGTTATTTCTCTCGAGTTGACAAATTTTCCAGCAACATTCTACTCAATATCCTACTATCTCACACATTGCTAAGGACTACTTAGCCATTCAAGGCTCTGCTGTTGCGTCTGAACGTGCTTTTTCGAGCGGCAGAATCACTGGCACTTCACGCCGTAACCGTTTGTTGCCATCAACCTTTGAGGCCCTTCAACTTTTGAAGAGCGGGTATCGTCAGGGCCATATTTCTGCGACAGCTCAAGCTGAGTTTGCTGCAGCTCGTGAATGCTATGTCGTAGATATGGTGTAGTTAGTAGTTACTTGTTGAATTTTTCATGTAGCTCTCGAAGTTTTTTTGAATTTTATATGTTGCATTTGGACATTCGAACACGTTCAGAACTTGAACCAAATGTTTGTGAATGCGTTCATAAGGGTCCAGTCCAGCGTTCGCTCTCCTTGCCTGAACTGGACCCAAGGTTTGGTTCTAGGTTCGAAAAAATACCCTCAAGAACTGGACCGAACTGGACCGTGGCATCACTAATTTTGAGGGTGTCCAACTAAACATCACCTCCTGGGCAAGGAGGGACCAAACTGGCTAGTAATTGAGCGTGCTGTTGATGTGTGCTATGACATCTGAGATGCCGCCTGCTGCGCAATGTTCAGGTCACGACTGGTGGCAACATTAGATGCTCGTGACCGCTGCTCCAATGAAGCTCTTTCAGATCGGAGGGGTGACAGCAAATAAACACTCTGTTGTGAGTCTTGTGGATGGTGATGACTCGAAGATAGGTGAGTACTTGATTGAGTGAGTTTCATCAGAAGGTGCTGAACATAATCGTAAGCGAGCACCAGGACAAACACATGCCATTTAAACTGAACACCCAGTTGAATTCGCCCTGCATCAGACTAAAGATGCCGACAGGAATTCCAAGTGTAGGGCTAAAGACAATGCTGTGCCGACATTTACAGTTTGTGTACCGACGAGTTTTAAACAATGAGGATGAGATGGGCTGTGAGAGCGCACAGCATGCTATAGTTGGCGATCAGTAAGGAGGCGATAAGGTTAGATAGTTCCCGAATGCATACCTATGCATGGATGCGAAATTCTTACAAATGTCAGCCCAGGCAGGCGCCAAAGAACTATAAGTGATCTCACCTATCACTGCCAGGAACTTGAGATGCAACTCCCATGAAGAACTCTTCAAGAGCCCCAGCGATGGCATGAGGATCCCAATATTCATCTGAGGCAAGGAGATCCACATCAGCCTCTGTGAATGAAGTTAGACGTTCCGCTGGAACTCAGAACATCATGTAAGTGTTAACTGAAAAAAATTACATTTGTAAAGGAATTTCCTACATGCACAGATTTGCTTGCACGTGGAATGACATGTGCTTTGGCGGGTGGGAAGCTCGCTGAATGCATGACAAGACAGTGGCGGGCGCCGCAGTTGCGATCAAAAAGTCTCTTGAATGCTCTACGAGTTCTGTAAGAGAGCCTGCCAGGATCTGATCGATGTGTAGGGGTTACAAAGATGATGTCGGATTCCCTGGTCACTGGACGCATGCACGGGTGGGGGCTTGGCTACTTCCTTGGAGGTTTGGACTCGGACTTGGAGTTGAGTGATCATCATTCGAGGAATTGGCATAGGATGATCCTGGGTCCCGATTGCTGGCTAAAGAGTATGTGAGGACAGACATCCAATTATAAATGTAAGAAAGCTGTTTGAGATTCAATTGAAGGTAGTATTACGGTTCAAGTTGTTTGCAAGTTGTTTGTTTCTAAAGGATTTGCCAAACAACACCAATCGCAAGCCCTGTTTTACTTACATCAGGTAACCAACACGAAAATGATAAACTCATAGAATGCTTTACAACTTGCTGCTCTGCCCTTCTTGTGCATGCAGTTATTCCCTTTGGTGTGTGGGGGGGCAAAATGCATAAGCAGGTGGAGTTAGCAGGATTGGTGCACCTGCGCACGCTGGCACCACACGCTCCTGTAACAATTGAGCCTATCCCTGGCACCAACAGTCCACATCCGCATCTGCTGGAGGGTACAATAATCTCCCCCTGCCTCCGCCTTCCCAGCACCCAATCGCAGGCTCTCATCACGAATGGCCTGTGGCCATGCCTGCATCTAGATTCCGCACCGCAGCTACCTTCGGCCCCATGAGTGGTCTCCACACCATGATTATCACCCGCTTTAGCTTAGTATGGTCAGTGGCACCATATACTCACTCCTCGACATCCTCGCCCAGTAAGATAGTGCATGGCGGAAGTTTCTCAGTGAAGGTGTGCAGTCCCATGAGAGAGAAACAGTTATTTTGACTCAAAAGTACTAAGCAGACAACATGCAGAGATTTGGGAGGACAATGGAAAGGTGCATCTTATTCTCTGCTTTCCGGGTGACAGGCTGATGGATGTGGTGGGAAGATATACATCAAAGACGTGAAACATTCTAATGGCACTTTCATCAACTGGCAGGCGACTTAGCCCAGAAGGAGTTGAGTCTGAGCCATTTCTGCTCAAAAACGATGATATCGTGGTATGTTTCCCTTCACTTTTCCCTGACTAATCCACCCAACCCTTTCGCAGAAATTTGGTATCGACATCATTGGTGAAGACAACAAGACCGCAATGCACCACAAAGTCGCCACCCACGTCGTGTGCATGTTCACAGACGAAGATGCGCACCTCGCTGCCTGTGTAGAGGCCATCCCATCATCTGCCTCTCTTTTTCCCAATATCCCCTCTGTCCTTCCTCTTGCCACTTCATCATCTGGAAGTGGTGATAACTTTGGTTTTGCACATCCACAGCGCCGCCCTGCCCTCCAGAGCTAGCTCAGTGGTATGGGTGGCAGCATGCGACCACTGGGCAAAAATGGCCTATCCTTTGACCACATATTGAGTAGGCTTCAGGGCGAACTCCAGAAGAGTCGTGAGACTGGCGCAGAACTGCACTCCCTCAGCACTGCAATGAATGAAATCCACGACATGCTCTGTGGCTCTGTAGTCTGTCTGCCGTTACTCTCCATATTCCTACATACTGACTATAGACTCCATTCTCACAGCCCCAAAACCCTGTGCATCCCCCGGAGAACCCTGCCCTTTCCGAGCTGTGTACAGAGCTACACAAAACCCAAGCCAGCCTTGCAAGCCATGTTGACAAGGTCTGCGCACTTGAGGATATGCTTGCAGAGCATGTGGCCATCAAGGCTGAGGTTGCAGCTCTCTGCGACCTCATCCATGCTTCATCTGCACGTTCCCAGCATGATAGTGGTATGAACTCAGACTTAGAATGCAGTCGCCATGGACAAGATGATGATGACGCATCTAGCACTCATTCAAAGCTGCATACCATGAATGGGACGAATCCTTTAGGTGGAGGACTGGTGACGCCTCTGAGCCCTGTGAGCATCGCTTCTAATCCTGGTTGGGGGAAAACGCGCAGACAAAGTTGTTCGAGATCTCCATCTGTGTCTTCCATCGAGTTGGATGATGATGCATGCAAGAATAGCAATGAAATTGTAAACAGGAATGATGCAGGTCGATCACAATCTCCTTCGCCTGGACCGTCAATTGCAGGGAGCGAGCCTGAGGTAGAGGGAAAGTTGGAGAAGCACAGGGTTGTGCATCCTCTCACTCCAGAATCATCGGTGACTGATGTGGGGGGGACCGATAGTGTGGGGCAGAAACTGCAACTACAGATGCAGACACAAACAGAAGTAATGCAGTGCTTGGTTTACACACAATCGCTGGTGCTAATGCCTTGTGTGTAGTTGCATTCGGCATCGACAATGATGACAGTTGCCGTTGGCGTACTTGTCTTGAGCATTGCAGCTGCTGCCGTGCTATATTGCATGAAACCAGAATAAGTAAGTATTGAGGGGCTGAGGAGTGCGTATTTGTATATTTCACTCCCGTTTCCTTATGTGCTGTTTGCAATGGATAAAACATGTATCAAGTATTCTGGTGTGGAATGTGCATGCATCAGATGGTTCGGGTGTCTTGTCTGTCTGTTTGTCTGTCTATCTATGTCTGTCACTCGCTCTCTTTGACGCATCACATTCATTTTTCAACTTTATACTTCCACATCCTTCATTATGCCAACCCAACCCCATACGCACGCATCCACTACGTGGAGACCCCATATACTTTGTACCTAATTAGCTATTATTTGATCACCTATGATTCCCACACATCTGAATTAGTTTAACAAGTGGCCTCACGGCACTCTTTCTGCCACTTAATTAAGTCCCTCTGCATTCGTATGGAGCACCAGTGGTGCGCCCCAGTGGTGTGCCCCAGCTGGTTTCAGTCACTTATGCATGTTTTCTCCAACAGCCTTTACTTCTCTTTCCGGTATGTCTTTCCCATGCCCATTTTGGCGACCACGCCAATACAAACAATGCCGCCAATGCGTGCCAGACAACGTGCTCATCATTTACCACGATGAGCTCTTATCCCACCAAATACCACTATTTCTTTCTGCATTTTTGGCAGTACACGAGGACTACAGGCCTGACTCTATTACTATATCAACACATGAAGCCCAGCTCTGCTTTTTGCACATGTGGCCCCCGCAACAAATCAACAAGGTAATGTGGGAAACATCATAACCTCCTTGTTACTGCTAGCACTCACTACACCTCATCTACACCTCTGTTCCCCATGCCCCCCAGTCGCAATTCTCTGTGCAGGGTTTCAAGATGATGCGTTGTTCATGTTGGTGGCGGGGCAAAGCCAAAACATTGCGTGCTGGAGCCATTTGCGAACATCAACAGGATGCCCATGAAATTTGCTCTGCTCTCCTCAAAAGTATGGCTCATTTGTACTTCCATTCTGTTTCCACTGATGGTCTCTCAGAACTTCCTTTGGTGGAGTGTGAGCATTTGCTAAGCACAGAGAGTGGTGGACCAAGCATGTTGTCACAAGCACCGTTGGACAACTAATTAGCTATTACTTGATGATATATATAAATACAACAAAGCCACTGGCAGGACACCTACTGAGCACACAAGTAGGCCTCAGTAGCTTTGAGGACATGAACTACCAACAGTTTACTACTAGTAGTGCTGATGGAGCTAAAGCCAGTTCTGACACAATTTGTGGCTTAACCGGAACAACTACTGGTTACAGCTTACATAATTTAGGTTTAACTTGGCTGATACAGCCACATTAGAGCCTGTTTGGATACAGATATTTGGCTGATTTTTAGAAAATCAAGCTCCTGCGAAATTCTCGAGATCAAAGTGGAGATTTAAATCACTTGATGAAGCAGTGAGTCAGTACTTGTTATTGATATCGTCAGTGCCTATCGTAGTAGGTCTCCTTGTCATGGACCCTCAAGAAGCACAATTTGCACTAGATCATCAACGGCTTGCCTCACTCATTGCAAATCCTCTACCAGAGGTTTGGGACCATCTCATCAAATGCATGGGACTTGTAATTAGTATTGTGATCACTGCAACGCATGGTGCATTGCAGACCGTGTATCCCAAAGACCCACAGCTGTACCACACCTCAGCCCTCTCTGGGCAGGACTGGGTTATCGAATTACTGACCGGTCACCCAGAACGTATCCACTGTGAACTTGGCATGCATGCCAGCGCTTTTGTGGAGCTTGTCTCTCAGCTTTGCACCATGGGCCACTCTGATTCAAAATTTATCACACTTGAGGAACAACTCGCCATTTTTCTTTACACTTCCATGACTGGCCTATCAGTCAGACATGTCGGGGAGAGATTCCAACACTCAAATGAAACAATTTCTAAGTATTTCTGATTTATATCTAGGATGCAGTGGAATATCTGACTCATAGTGCATAGGTACTTTCGCAAGATCCTCTTTGATTTCGCCCATGAACCTTTCTATTCAACATATGTCCAGTTTCCTGATGGTTCTGTCCCTCGCAAAATTCACAGAAATCCTAAGTGGTGGCCTTTTTTTAAAGGTGCTATTGGAGCAATAGACGGAAGTCATATTCATGTGACGCCCAGGGCTGCTGAACACACCGTGTATCATAATCGGAAAGGGTTCCTATCTCAAAACTGTCTGTTTGCGTGTGATTTCGATCTAAAATTCACTTACGCACTCACTGGCTGGGAGGGGTCAGTGACGGATGCACATATTTATGAAGAAGCGTGTGTGAGTAACTTTGAAGTTCCCCCATGCAAGTATTTTCTTACAGACATGGGTTATCCACTACAACCTGGCCTACTTATTCCATACCGAGGTGTGCATTATCACCTTGCTGAATGGGGACGTGCAAACATCAGGTAAGTCCTCACTTGATTCCAGGCAATTTTGGAACTTATCTTCCCTACAGGCCCTCAAACAAAGAGGAACTATTTAATTTACAACATGCATCAGCAAGAAATGTTGTCGAGTGCATCTTTGGCATTTTGAAACACCGTTTTCGGATCTTGCTGTTGCCGCCCGCATACGCCATGGACATACAAGCGCGAATTCCTGCTGCACTGTGCGCTCTTCATAACTTCATCCAAGTGAATGATCCCACCAATGTCCCCACCAATGATGATGACGATGACAACAAAGATTGGGAGGGTGGATATTTTGGTGGAAATGCCGAAGAAGAGGACAATGTTGCTGCTATCAAAGAAGACAACAAGCTCAAATTTTGTCAAGGTTCTGCGATGCAGGATCACATCGCATCTGCCATGTGGGACGACTATTAGTGCATCTCATTAGAACGGGCCTTTGAAGGTATCGATCTGGACAAAGAGGATGAGGGGGATCAGGACAAGGACCTTGAGGACATGATTGATGAGGATCAGGATGACAACACTTGGGTTTACGAATAATTTGCGATTCTAGCACTACTTGTAGCCTCCGAAACACGACAAACTCCATTGCATTGCAACAGTCATATTATTGTACCAACAAAGAAGTGTGGTAAAAGAACAAGGTAAGATACACAATACATTTTTCAGGGCGCCCTTGCATCTGTTATCAGCTTCTGGATAAATGCATGCCTGGTTTCTTTGTCCATGAGGGAGACATAGAACTTCAGTAAACACTCATTTTCCTTCTCACCAAGGACCATTATGAGCACAGCCCGCTGCTCAGAAGGCATGTCGGCGTCCTCAGTCTGCAATAGGTTTACAGTGCGTGCCACCAAGTCCATGCTACTCTCAGGCGCAGGCGCAGGCTGCATGCTGCCTGCCGTACCGCCTGCCATGGAGCCCACAATGAATTTCTCAAAGACATCTGTCAGGTGGTTGACAGTGCCCTGCATTCCCATCACAGCAGCAGCAGGTGTAATCTTGGCTGCCTGTGTTGCACCACTCATCTTCGCTGCATTGCTCATCTTCTTAGAGACATGAGTACTGGCCTGCAAATGTGCTTTCTTTGAGGGGGGGGAGGACACCAAGGTGGTGGAGACTGGTTGAGCTGACTCATGAGTTGATGCGAATGACTTGGTCTCAAAAGAATCAACAGTGCCCTCGTAAGGGTGCTTGGCACTGATAGAGCTGGTAGTGGTAGTGAGACCACCGGTGATAGAGCAAGGGCCGGTGGTAAAAGAAGGACCGGCAATAGTAGAGGAAGGACCAGCGATAAAGGAAAGACTGGCAGAAGAGGAAGGAACAGCAGTGGAGAAAGGACCAGCGATAAAGGAAGGAGTGGCAGTAGAGGAAGGACCAGTGGTAGAGGAGGGACCAGTGGTAGAGGAAGGACCAGAGAGATTGGCTGGAGCCTGGGCAGGGCCAGCGTCAACCTCGTTATCATTTGATACTGGTGGAGGAGGACCCATGACACCTGGGTGAAAGGCATGGCGCCCTCTAGTGCCACCCAAGGGCACGATGTCCTGCATTTTTGTGTAGTGAGTCCAGCCTGTGTTGTGGAATGGACACATAGGATGATTGCACTAGTGTATGTTAGCTTTGAAAAAAAAAGATAGCAGGACTGATGTACCTTTTGAGCGACATATGATTCCCACACAGTGATTGCTGCAGGGCCATGAATCCCAGCTCCATTGACATTGTCCCAGTGTGTACCGGTCTGGTTGTGGTACTTGTTGATAGCGTAGTGTATTACTTTGAGCTAAAAAAATTCAATCAGTAAACTAATTGAAGAGACAGACTTGAACACACCGATGTCCACTTATTCTTCACCATCTTGAAGGTCTTTGCTGGACTGATCTGGATTGGATGAAGGAGGGGATCGTTGTTGAGGATCGTTACTGCAGAATTATAGACTGGCGGTCTGAAGCCTCTGGACCCATCAGCATGCATGCGATTGTTGTACATATGGTTGACAAGAGCAGTGATCTCCTCATTTATCCAGTGCACGGGTGGGGGCTTTGCAGGAATGTTGTGGGCTTCAGGTTGAGCCATGATGAGATTGGTGTATTGAGTACAGATCACAGTGATTGCGATAACACTAGCAATGAGTCTATTGTGCTGTGGTATGTCAAGACAGTAAGAGATATCCATCAATCAGTATGTACAGTAGGAGACAAGGAAGGTTTGAGCTCTGACCAACATTCTGGACAATGCCGAAGAAATTGCGCAATTCAATATTTCAAAAATCAGCCAAATATCTGTCTCCGAACAGGCTTTTAATCAGCTGCAGCCAGTTCAAGCCAGCTAATAATTATTTAATTATTTAACAACATAACATGGAGACACAATACTTCCTGTGTGATATTCTCTCCATCAAAGAACTTATGGAAGTCAACAGTAGGAAGTAGAAGTCTGGGAATGGCTGATCAAGAAATGGTGGTGTGCAGTGTTGAAGAGATTGGGTTGTGTGTGGGAGGAATAAGTGTTGCAGATGGAACATCAGCAAAACCCTAAATTTAGCACAGCGCCATATATTCTTACAGGCGCTTACAGCATGTTACAGCGCCTTACAGCTGCACAGGCACCCATAGCACTAGGTAGCCATAGGTCATGGCTTAGTAATATAATGATGTGGATGTGGTAGTGTAAGGTTGCCAGATATAGTGCCACACAGCGTGATACAGTGAGCTGGATCTGACTTGTGCCTTCAAGTTGGAGTCTGGTTCTCGGAGCACAGCTTTAATTTGAAGTTTGAACACACCACAACATTGAACACGATGCACTGGCAAGATAACATTGACAACTACTTATATACTATAAACAACTTGAATAATGCGAGTATGTGTCGCGATGAGTCCACTCAGTGAATTTTCTAGTAGCACAAGTCCCACTGTGCAGGCTCAGATTCTGCTCACAGATCCTTAAAAACACATGAGTCACAAGTGTTCGAGTAAATTTGAGTGAGTACTAGTACCTGGTAGTAATGTCATGTCCCATTCACTGTGCTGACTACTAGCAGAAGAGCGACAGTGTTTTGGAGGCTTACCAGAGCCTGAGTCCTCGTACAACATGATACCGCTTTTGCAAAGGGAGTGGCATACATAACCAATATCCATATTGGCATCTTCTAACTTTCTCTCAGCTTCTGTAGCCTTGAACTGATAGAGTACCCCAAGCACAGTGTTCTTGTTGAGAATGCAGTCTGCAAGTTTCTTCTCTGCAAGACAAATGTCCTGTTGTGCTCGCATCACGTTCAAAACAAGTTGAGCTTTAAGTTCCTCATTACAACTGATATCATTGGAGTTGGTAGATTCCTATGGAAACATTAGTATTATTAACTAGAAAAATTCATATGAGAAATGGACGAACATACATCATCACTGTCTTCACAGACCAACTCTGTTGTCATCCGAGTCGAAACTTTTGCTAATGCCATGGTTGCAGAAAATCTGGAAGTCGCGATGCCCGGTGTCAAATGGTGCAACAATGCAGGGGATCTGATTGTTTGCAAAGCACCAATAGCCCTGGGAGTTCCGATTGTCCCAGAGAAAACACATGGCTCAGCCCCAGACATAGTAGTTTTGTGAGATATGGGCAAGGAGGGAGTATTGCAGATGATAGTAGAAGTGATAGTACTGTTTGCAAATGGTTCAGCTGTGCTGGAGACCTCAGGACGACAGCGCTCAGGTTGAGGCAAAGTTGACCTCCCAACCAAGTTTGGTAGCGCATATACTGGTGAGTTTTCTGTAGTACTGGTAGTAGTACTTGATAGTTGGGTGTCCAAATGTGATGTTGAAGACTGTGACAGGTTTGGAGGAATGTCCTTTTGCAAGTCACATTCAAATGTTATGCTAGGATGGACATTGTTTATTGCCGATACTGGTACTGTGTGTTTTACATACTAAGGTTCAAACTTAGTTGTTTACTGACTGAGAGTGTGCGACCTCAGATATGAACTCTAGTACTGACTTGCTTCAAAATTGCAACATGCCATACTAGTAGTTAGTAGTACAAAATGACCTTCAACAATGGTAAATAGTATGCAGCTCATACTGATATGTCCTACATCAAAACAACAGAAAAGATTCAAGTACTACCCTGTAAAAGTCCTCCTCTTGCAAGTCGTGGATATACTAGTAGTAGTAGTCCTACAGAAGTAAATGTGCCGGACAATGAAGGAAAATGATTAAATGACAGCGATAGTACCATCAGTGTGACTGAAACACCAATGACACAAGCACTTAAATACACATGATCATCAGAGACAATAAATTTGAATGTACAATAGATACTACTCACCCCTAGAGGCCCCTTTCTTGGGCCTAGATGTCTTCACCTTTGCCTCAGGAACCTTGTTGTCACTAACTTTCGCTTTCTTCACTGCACGTTCAAGTTCAACATCAACCAATAATCTGGTGGAGGGTGTGTGTGGCTCATCAGATGAGGATGAAGTAGTGGGGTCGGATGAGGAGCCAGCTGTTGGATTGGTAGATGAGAGTGAAGTGCTGGAAGTACTAGTGGTAGTGTTAGCCTGAGTGACCGCTTGATGTGACGACTTGCACTTGTTGTATTTGTGGTGGTGCCAATCCACGTAGCAGCAGTATGCTATAAGTACACAGCAGTAGAGATCTGGTTCACAGCAGCCTCCCACATGGGGTCCCACACAGGACGAGACTCGCATGCACTCCGGATTGAAGACTCTTCTAACCCCATCCCCTCCATCAATGATACAACATAGTCTTTCAACCTCTCAGCGGCCCCACTCAACATGTGTTTGACATCATCCATCTTGATCTCAGGGTAGATGGTCTGTAGAATGTCAATTAATATTTAAATACTAGTAGGTACAAAAAATGAACATACCCCTTCAGCGAACGTCTCCGGGTTCTTGCTGTTGAAGTCAAAATGACTGTCTGCGCCACACTTGAACATAGTGTACCAGACCTCGCTCACGTCCATCCAGACATGTGAGTGGATGATGACCGGCCCATACTTCAGTGACTTCTTGATTTGACGAGGGATGAATTCTTCATAGTCAACGGTGGGTCCTGCTCAGAGGGTTTTACTTGCAAGGCTATCTTCCTTTGGTTGATGCCATTTATCCTGTTCTTGCAATGATATCATTAGTGCATAATCAGTCTCCAAAGAGCTATTGGTTGTCGTTCTCAGCTTCTGAACCATACTATCATCATCTGACAACAACCCACATTCCCCTACCCATTTGTTGACTCTGAGTCTGGTGGATGGACCGCAACTAACAGCTGCAAGTCTGGAATATTTGTGATGTCCTTGTTTTGCATGCAATGATTGAGATGGAGGGTGACATTGATGAGTCATTTGTCATAAGGGATGCCATCAGTGAACTTAGCAATAGCCTTGAAGAGATGCGAGCCTGGTAGTTTGTGGATAGGGAGTGGGGTCATGATTTGAAGTTCTTGTGTATCTTCGAAGTAGTTGAATCTGTTAAAGATATCAGTAGTGTTATGACCTGTATGTACATCTAAGTCACTAATATTCACTTTGCTCTGATCACGAAATCTGACTCCTCCGATATAAAAGCTAAAATTACAGCGTACCCTGCAGGTGTGATGTTGGTGATTACCTTCAATGATGTTGTTAGTGAAATCGCCTGAGTCACTAATCAATTGAAAGAGGCCTACAAATGTGTTGGCTTGAGGATTTTGAAGAGCCTTGAGAATGACTGCACAGTGCCTTAAAAGATGATGGTCAGGAAGAAGTCAGGTTGTAATAGATAAGCGATCTGAGAAATCCTAACCCAGGCTCAAGTCATCTTGATTATCTTCAAGGTCAAGTCTTGCTTTTAATACTGCCTTGAGATCTTCAAGCACTTGTTGGTCCAATAATCTGTCTTGTAGGAAAGTGTTCAAAAATTTTGCTGATTTTTGGACTTGTAGACATGGAGAGGAGGCAAACATAGAGTTGGAGGATGGCAGCCAGTTCAGGCCCAGTGAGGCTTTGGTAGATTCTATGTTCATGCCTGAGAGCTTGGAGTATATCTGGGATAGTTTGATGAAAGAACCAGCAGGAGACATTGATGATAACAACAAGTGTCAGTCAGCTACTAGTAGGGCAAGTTGTGCCACTCCACACTGCCTGCTGTTGTAGTTTAGTCAGCCAAAACCACGTGCCATATCTATCATAAAGTAGTGATGGGTAGCACTGTACAGCACTACCTCGTACTGTATGGCACTGCCTTATATCGTACAGCACTACCTTGTACCATACATCACTGGATAATAGCAATGTACATGTATGGAGCTCTTTAACATCTGAGTCTAGTACACAATTTAAAGCTAGTCCCTACTATTATATTTGTTGTGATACTGGTAATCAGGAGTGCAACAGGAAGAAAACCAATACTACTAGTACTACTACGAGTTTGATATTGTGTAATAAAACTCTTTATCAATGTATTTGTTCAAGAAGAAAACACAAGCAGAGTGAGCACTATTTTGCGCTGTTAGATGGACATCAGCAACATGACTGAACTGGGGGACAATATGGGCAAAAGAACGAAGTTGATCCAGTGGGAGGATGTCACTGAAAGGGACCCCTGCTGATCACATTGCACATTTTAAAACATGCATTTGCGTAGTGTGTTCCAATACACTTCTGTGTCACTGAGTTATGACATCCAGGCATTGGACATTAGTGAGAAAATGCCCAGCCCAAGGAACAGTCTTTCCTTGTGGAGGAAGCGGTTGCATAATAAGGCGCACCTCAACAACAGCATGTCCTGCAAGTTGTTCAGACATCAGGTATACTGATAGTATACAGTACTAAAAATCCATGAGTGCCCAAACAGCCATAACAATGCCAGGGGGAGCTGCATCAGCAATGAGGGCAACAATATAACACTGCAGATCCTGCTGCACTCTTCCAGTGACTTGCTTAAGGTGGGAAATACCATCCTTAAAGTGCCAGAACGTTGTGAGTGGTTGTAAAATGGAGAAGCAAAAGTCCAATTCCTCTGCGCCAACAGCTCTGAGACACCATTGAATGCATGATGCCAGTGGTGCAGAGCCTTAGGAGTTAGAAAGCGAGATGGATCTGCGAGTGGCCAGTCACACCAGAATGGATGGGCAACACCACTGAGGCGGAAGGGGGCACATGCAGTGAAGTAAGCTTTGACATTTTGGGGATCACATTGAATGCTAGCAAGCTGGTTGAGTGTCATAATAGTGGTTTGTGGGGTGTGTTGAAAGGCATCTCCAAAATTTTCATACATAGCCATAGTTACTGGTGAGGTTCTCCCCCGAACACATACAAGCATGCATGCCTCAGGCATATCGACTATATATGAAGCCAAGGGCATAAAACAATGCCTGAGGTTTCCGACTGGGTCTGACATCATTCGCCCAATGCACGCAGCTTGCTTGAGTGGCTCAAGAATGATGTCCAGAGATTGGTGGACCAAGCGGGCTTCCAGGACACTCTGCAACCGCTTCACCAGATGCAAAAACTCAGTGATTGGAAGCAATGCGGTAAGAAGGAAAGCATGGGAGGATGCTTTGTTTCAAGTCGCCATCTTGATATTGGCAAGGCTAATAAGAAGCAGACAAGCAATGCGCCCACCAGTCATATTTGTGATGTTGGTTTTGTCGGATGAAAGTATGACACTCAGCAATGTCGCTCCCTCCAGAAGTTGTAACTATGACTGAGGATGAGAGATGCAACTTAAATTGATAAGGTACATACCTGCATCGACCATGCTGCATCCCCAGTCATCCATTCACTGTACATTTGTACTGTACGTTCCATCGTGTCATATACATGTGTAGGTGTGAGATCAATTTCGTTGGAAAAATGTGGTTGGCTAAGAAGTGACTCAATGCATTCCAGTGGATCACACCAGTAAAGATAGACTGGTTGTTTTGTTGCATGAGTTGTCGAAATGATGTGGTACTGCCACTTCAGAACAGAAGGCAGAAGCTCTGCATGACCACGTAGCTCCTTCACCGTGAAAAAGGAGAGAGGCAACAATTTGATCTGCCTAGAGATAAGAACTTGTAACAGAAAAACATTCACTGACTCGAGATGTACCAGTTCCAGCCCTAGAAATTGATCTATGGCTGCTATACTTAGGGACAAGCACAAGAGAAACTTTCTGATGTGAGTGAGGAATGTTGTACTTTGGGAAAAGTAATATGAACTAGTGGGCTAAGTAAAACCTCTGGGTGCGAGTGTTCAGAGTCATCCCAAGGAGATTGCTACTGAGAATGTTCCTGCTAAAGTGTGGAGGGGAATTGATAGCTGAAGCTTTGAGTTTGATTTCCTATAGTGTGCAAGAAGAAAAGTCACGTGATAGAGATAGTGTGCGTGAATATGAGAATAGCGCAATATGAACCAGTTTTGGAGAAGTTGAAGAGAATACGAGTTTCACTTGTGACAAGGCGCCAACTTCAGAATGAGTAGAGAATCTTGTGAATTCAAATTCCAACTGGTACTGAGATGATGGTGGAAAGTGAAGTAAGTAATGTAAAATGAACTGCTAGACATGCAACTCTAGCTAAGCGATATTCCCAGGGCACGGTACTGGATTGGGAGCGCTATAGGTAATATTAATAAGTATGAAATGGGAGATGAGCACATAGGTGACATATAGTGACGAGATATGATTAGTTATGGTTATGCAAGGCCGAGACTCACCTATGAACTATAGGATGGATGGACAGGACATGCGGAGGGAGTGCACCAGACCTAGAAAGAGTGCGCAAGTGCGCACAATGTCATGTGATAGCGTGTTGTGTCGTGTGAGATTACATTAGTGCACAGATGACAGATAGGTGCGAGGTTGATAGGACTATATGTGATTATGAGCCCAGGGAGAGATGAGTCTCTACACCGAGCTCCCAGTCCTGAAGGGATGCAAATAGATAGTATAGATTGTCCTTGCGATGATGGGAATATGGATCCCTGTGAAATCTATCCTGAAAGGTCTGGCTGCCCCGATATACCTTCGCAGCACCTTCAAAGCACTCAACATAAGGCTTCTCCAATACTTGATCACCACAGGACTCTTCAATAGACCCTGGAAAGTCATCCTCCAAGTTCACCGGTGTGATACCGTCATAGTAGATGTTCGAATGATCCTGCCCTTCCACCTCAAAGTCCATTGGGAAATCATTGTGGTGAACAGGGCTTGGTGTTCTGGTGGTAGCAGTACTAGTAGTAGTCATG
Source organism: Suillus weaverae (assembly GCA_016767475.1). NCBI lineage: Eukaryota > Fungi > Basidiomycota > Agaricomycetes > Boletales > Suillaceae > Suillus > Suillus weaverae. The sequence goes on along the minus strand of MU179381.1, from coordinate 43,377 downwards.
TGCTGGCCTGACTGGAGTAAAAATTTGTGATGCACTCTGGAGTTCATTGATCCATTGTAGACAGGATGTAAGAGGTTGACTGAGGTGTCGCATAACAGCCAGGGCACTTGGAAATGATTTCAAGCAATTAGGACAGTTGGCCAGCATTTTGGTTAGTAGACAAAAGCACGCGCACACTGCACAGATGACCCAAACCTGCTGGCAACTCTAACAGCACTAGTACTATGTAGTAGTAAATTGATTCGATTGACGTGAAAGTCCCAGCACTGTGAAGTATTACGTCGCAAGGCTTCACATAGCACAAGACTGCCTTTTATGGCCCGTCAGTTACTACTACTAGTATGTACTGTACCCACTAGTACTACAGCATTCAGCCTGGATCTTCCGACCCGCTTCAAACATGCAGTTTCTGGCAAGTCAATTGTTGAGCATCCAGTTGTTCACTTTAAGTCCTCTCTCTGTTGGTGCGTACTCCCATGGGCCGACAGAAAAAGACAACTCAGGTACCAGTTGGCAATGTTGAACCTCCCCGTCGTTCAGGGTGAGCTAATGCTGGGGCTGGAGGAGCAATTTCTCAGTTAAGGAGGGTTGGAAATGCCATTGAGAGTCCAGTCAAAGCACTCAAGATGAACACACCAAATGTCGTTGTTCCTCCTGATGAGATCGAAAATGTGATGGCTCCATCCAACTTGAAGAAGAAGAAAGGCGCTCATCAGAGAAAGCCTGCAGTCACTCCAGTAGTAGTAAGTGATTCATTTCTGATATAATGTCATTGCTACTAGTATACTAGTGGTTATTGACATTTGAGTTTAAGCAGGAGACCTCAGGCCCAACTGCTGCAGGTCCTGCACCTGTTCTGCATGTTGCAAATCACAGAAGGTCCAGTTTGCAAGACTATCCACTTCCCTCGGCATATGTTGGCACAAAGCCATTGCAAACTGATCACACAGCTCATGGATCATGCAATCCTCTTCAGCCTGGCTCAACAAGTCATGTCCAGCCTCCTGCTCATCCTGTCCAGCCTCCTGCTCATCCTCTCAAGCCTACTATCAAACCCTCTGCTCATCCTGTGGAGTCTCGTGCTCTTCCTGTGGAGTCCCGTGCTTGTCCTGTCCAGTACACAGGCACCCTTGCTCGTTTTTGTCGTTCTTGCTCAAGTTCATTTACTTCTGACCTCAACTTTCATACTAGTGGCCAACAGGAGCCATCAACAATACAGCGACCCCTTCTGGGTAGTTCTGCTTCATCTCTCTGCTAAAATGTCTTTGCGGATGAAAGTGACGACAAAAACAAACGGACTCAGACAGATAGGGAAATGGAAGATTATGATATGGAGAAGAATTGGGATACTGACCTTGAGGAGAATCTGGACATTACCTTCGAGGAAGATAATGGCGAGGAGATTCAGGATGCTGACTTCAGGGAAGACAACGGTGAGGAAGATGCTAATATTGACTTGGAGGAAGATGAAATCGACACTGCCATTGCCGGTGAAGAGCACGAGGATGGGCATGACCTGGGAGATGGGGACTTATATGGAACAGTGACAGACCCTATAGACAATAGTAACCCAGAGGATCATATCTACCACCTGGGACAGGCAGAAAAACATGTCAACAACGGGGCACGAAAGCAAGCTGGCTGCCCGCAGGCCAACAGCAAGCAAGCACCCTTACGCGCCAAAGAAGTGGTAAGCACTTATTGGCTCATAGTATAGTCTGTGCTGATTATGATATTTCAGCCTAACATCAACTACAATCTGCTCCAGCATCACTATTTGAAGAACCATCGGCCACGTTCCCCATCACCTTCATATCTTACTGGTGTCTGTGGGCAGCAAAGTAATCTGCACCCAAAGCCTAAGTGCCCTCGCAAAAATGACCCGTCACCAGCTAATGATGGTTCAAACTGTGATGATGACAATGAATTTGAGTGCGACTCTGTTATTCAGAGCTGTGCCACCAAGAAGAATAAGAACGTGAAGGGCACCACCAACCCAACCACACTTGGACTCTGTGGATCAGACTACTTGACTTTGCAAAGGCCAATTTTAGACAGCACCTTGCCATTGTAGCCCCTTTCCCCCAATGTGAATCAGCCATTGACAAAGGCGGAGTATGTAGGGAAATGATTGCGGAAGCTATTGTTTATTGGCAAGAACAGAAGCGTCAACTTGAGAAAGGTCTGTCTATCTTGCTGTATCAACTACTCATAGCCCACTGACATATGTATCAAGGCTACTACCTGAAATTCAAAGCAGAGATGGCTATTGTGGTACATACTGCTAACTTGAATGCTTTACAACATCTTATATTAGTATGTTGACGCAGAATTTTAATGACACTATGACTTTTCGAAGCAAAATAAAACAAGTTGCTCTTGCCATGGTTCCCTTGGAGTATGAACTTGTCTCACAAGGAGGTACCATTGCAGCTGTCAAAGTCAAGGCATCCAGTCTCATTCACCACTCACTGTTTTTATGTGGGGTAGTCGATGCTCATGTGTGCTCTTCATCATCATCATCAACAGTATTCTACACTAACAAAATGACAGGGTCATTCATCTAACTTCGCGCATAACACATTCCAGTCTGTTTGCCTTTGAGTGTTTTATGATAGCGCCTCAAAATCATTGCATCAATTCCTTGCCTTCTGACAGACTATTCTGGACAACACTGTCATTCTTGTCGCAACAATCGTGAATATTTACATGTTGCTACTAGTATGTTCACTGATTTTTTTCTTTATTCAACGTTCGAAACATTCTCAACATTTATGCCAGGCATGGCCAAGCAAACACCAAGCAAATGAACATCGTAGATTCGGAGGTCATCTACCAAAAGATCGCCAGCCTGTTCAAATGTGTTAAGGATGACGAGTATCATGGTCCGAAGCTGCACAAGATGCTTCAGTCTTGGACACAGACTGGCATGTGAGTCTCCGTCCAATTTGTATTCCTAGTACCATTGTTGACCATCAAGATAGGAACGAGGTTGCCATGAGTGACAAAGATGAAGATGGCGGTTCTGAATGGGAGGTTGATCTTTATTAGCATTACAATCTAGTTAGCCCTGCATATCACTTTACTTTGCAGTAGTACCATTTCTTGCAGCAATATAATTACAATGTTTCACGCTACTAGTACAGTCCAAGTCTGATTGTCTACACTAAGACATCATGAGAGCTAGAATATTTGATCACACACATTGCTATACAGTATAGGACCGGCATTTGAGCCAGCACCGTCATTTGAGCCAAACAGCTACCACACACTCAACATTTGCTTATTGACACATTGGATAGCACAGATATATCTTAAATACATGCATCTGATATACTGTCGATTAGAAATGAAAAAAAAAATAGTACATGCATGCTACAGGTCAGAAACATGCCCTCTTTCAGCACTAATCAATGCAGCGAGAAGGAAGTTCAATTATCAATGTCAGAAATCCTGCCAAATGAAAGATTTATATCCCTAGTACAGTTTCAGTACAATTATATATGTCCTATACACACAATAACATGCTGCCACTGGGATTCCGGACGAGGGTCTCAAAATCCGTTATCAAATGTGTTTATCAGGACAAGATTGCGAAACTAACCCAATTCAGACTTTCATTTCCAGGCTCAATGAACACCGTCCTGTAGTCATATTCTGCATATCTCAGTCATGGTTGGTCGTCCAAAGTCAGTCATCAGGAAAAAACAACTTGCTAAGCAAGAGCAAGAGATTGCCATTACTCGAGCCATCAATGAGTACCGTGCCAAGCAGAGAAAAGATCAGCCCACCAAAAGCCTCCATGCCATCTGTCGAGAAGTCCAGGAGGAATATCGAGCAGAAACTAGGAAACCAGTGGTTGTTGACCACATGACTGTCTCGCGTCGACTTGCAGGGAATAGAAGCAGTGCCCAATACATGGCAGAGGAAAGAGCATGGTTAAAATCAGAGGAGGCAGAGAAGGTTGTTGAGTATTGTCTTGAACTTGGACGTCGTGGATTTCTGATTGGTCATCGTCGACTTAAGGAACATGTTGATGCCATTCTACAAGCACGACTTAGGGAAAAGTTCCCAGCTGAAGGAGTAGGAAAAAATTGGACTGACCAGTTTGTTGAAAAACACATGGACAAGCTTGGCAGATTCTGGACCCGATCTCTCGACACTGCTCGTGGTCGTGCTGTCAATCCCACAACTCATGATCAGTGGTTCACTCTACTAGAAGATGCTATGACATCACTGAGTATAGAAGAAGATTGCATTTGGGCAGCAGACAAGACTAGATTCCAGCCAGGTGGTGGAAACAAGGAGCGTGTTTTTGGTCCTTCTGGGGCTAAGATTCAGTACCAACAATGAGACGGAAATCGAGAGAACATCACCATTATGGTTACAATCTGTGCAGATGGCACCGAGATACCACCCACTGTCATATACAAGGGTAAAGCTTTTGGAACCCAGTGGCACCATAATAACAATCTGGGAGCATCGTGAGTACTTGCTATCACACGTGTTGTAAAGTTGCTCAAAAAATGAAGGGTTGCTCACTCGAAAAAAGGCTGGACTGATGGAGTCATTGGCCACCATTGGATCAAGGATTTTGATAAAAAGACCTGCGAAAAGGCCAACAGCCATTCCTGGCTGCTTCTCGTTGATGGGCACAACTCTCATTATACAGAGGCTTTCCTGTCCTATGCACGTCAACAGAACATCCATGTATTATGTTACCCTGCTCACACGACACACATCTACCAGGGGCTTGACGTGGCTGTGTTCGGTACACTCAAACACTGCTGGTTGGAAGAGCAGGATGAGTTCGAGCGTACTACAGGACAAAAAATCACCAAAAAGAACTTTATTCAGGTGTATCAAAAAGCTCACGTCTGAGCTGTAACCCCCACAACTATTAAGGCTGCTTTCAAGAGGACTGGTGTGTGCCCACTGAACCATCAGGTCATTACAATGGACATGATGGCCACAAGCCTCGTTACTTCAAACCAAGGGCATCTACCATTGCTGCAGCCCAGTCCAGTACGAGTTCTCGCAGATGCTATTCATCAGTATCAAAATGCACAATCAGTCGAAAATCCCTCACTGCCATTTGATGACATAGATGTTACCGAAAATCCCTTCCGTTCTTCATCAACTCAAACACCAAATAGCTTTTTTGAGTCACTCACCCGCTTGTCCCCGAACGATGCTATTGCTGGCTCATCCACCCCTTCCCCACTCAATGACTTCTCTTGCACAGTTGTGAATTCTCTAGCATCAACTTCAGCATCTTTCCTTGTGTCAAGCAGCCCATTGCACTTGTCATCACAATTTCCTTGCTACATCCCCACATCTATCTCGCCTTCCTGGAAATGAAAATCTGAACATCTTGACTTTGAACCTGAAACACAGAGAGAACGGGCACTTCAGCAGGGACTAGCGGCAGCTCATGAACGAGAGGCTGCACAGAAATCCATTATGAGTGGGATGCAGTCCACAATAATTCTACAGGGGATGTATTGTGACTCATTGCATGGGCAACTCGCAGCACAGGAAGAGGTGAAGAACAATTCGAAAAAATGCAGGAAGTTAATGGGAAATGGCTTACCTTGTTACCTAAGTGGAGATGCTTTCTACACACGAGTTGTTGACCATGAGAAAGCAGCAGCAGATGAAGAAGTGGCCAAGCAAGCTCGAAAGAGGGGAGAGAACAGCGTGCTGCAGCTTTGGAGTGGAAGAAGATGGAAGAAGCAAGAAAGCACCGTAACAGGGAATTAAAGGGGAAGTATCAAATGGACTTGGAGCGGTGGAAGGAGGAAAAAGAACGCGCAAAGTTGGAGAAGTGTCGACTGGCATGGAAAAAGCCAACACAAGGTAAATTGGAGGCACCGTTACCTAAACCAGTAGTTGCGGAAGGCACTGCAGGTGACGAGCTTGATGTTGATGGTGATAACCATGAGAATGCCAGTGACGAGGATGAAGAGGAGTAGTAGTAACTAACCGGAGAATCATTACGATATGTTGGCGCTTAGATGTGCATAATATCCATTTTAGGGCTGGCTCAAGTGGTGAAAAAACAGATATTGAGACATTTTACTGATCCTTGCATTGCACATGCATCACTCATTTGATTGCTCTATAGCATTGCATCAGTATGGTCATTATATAACTAAACATAACTGTCACATCAGAATTTTGATTTATGGGCGAGTGTTGACTCAAGACAGCCAACAAAATTTGCTGGCTCAAATGCTGGTCCTATACTGTATAGCACTGTACAGCAAGAACCACCAACATCATGTGGATCTGCTGTCCAGCGCTACCTAGCGCTACCCGCCCTGTACCATATTGGGTAACCGACACACAGCATGACAAATCTGAAGCACACTATGTAGTATTGTGGCTCGGCTGTGCATATGGGGACTTCCCTGTGAACCCTGAGTGGCTGTATGGCACTGTATGGCACTTTGCAGTGCCGTACAGCCACTCAGGGTTTTGCTGATGAAGGTGTGGGAGTGGGACAAGATCTGCATTTGCTCCTTTGATCTACCAGAATGCCTGTCCCATCGGCATACAGGTGTACCACCAGACAAGCTGCTACTTCCTGCTGGACCTTCATTAAATATGTCTGCAGATATCCTACCATGAATCACTTAGTGATGTGCCAGGCCTGGCCTGGCCTAAAAGCCCTGGCTTCAGAGGGCCTGGGCCAGTGCTTGTGATATCAAAATGTGACAAAAGCTATATTTTTCTATTCTGATACTTAGACTTTGAAATCAGACACCTCTGACAGCAAGATACCACCACCCTCACCAACCAATTCCATCTCCAACTCAGCCTCCAGAACAGAAGTTGGAGCAGGCTCACGAAAAATTAAGTCCTGCTGAAACATAAAGCAAAGCACTTGAAGGGCCTCCACCATGTCAGCCTTTACAATGCTTCATGATTGTCATTCCAGCTGCTGAAAAGGCTCATTCACTGGAAACTGAGGAGGCCATAATGCAGAGATAGTCATGAGCCAAAGAGGCCCAGACAGGATAGCACTGAGCATTGATCTGTTGAACTTGCTCAGTAAGTCATCATACAGTATGAAATCGAGCACATACCCCCCACCACTGGACAATAGACATGTCTTTCAGAACAGTCTCGATGGTGTTAAGATACAAGTTGAACTCTCGCATCCAAGGGACACTGTAATGTATTGACAATGTCCTAATTTTAAATATAGCAAATTTTTAATCATGTTGAGCTTCCACGTGTGTGGAAGCTTGATGTTCACTTCTTATCTGTTAATGCCTGGTGCATTGATGCAAATTTAATAATAGGTTTGCTGTGTTCTCTCCGAGTGATGCAATTAATATCAGCTTTGTACAATACTACAGTGTGATTGATCAATGTGAACAAATCCAGTGCTAGTATATGTCAGAGAGCTCCATACCCTTCCTCTACAAGAATATTGTCATCAAGCTCCTCTCCTTCATCTGCTATGACTCGATCCTCATTATCCTCATCATTCCCGTCATCCTCACCATCACGATCATCATTGTCCATATCTTCCCATTCCTCTTCAAACCTGTCCTCTTCCTCTGAGTTGGAAATTTCAGCTTCCATATCGTCATCTTCTGTATGAATCTCTTTGGCTTCTTTGGCTCCATGTCTCTCATGCTGGAGGTCATTGTTCCAATCTTGTGTGGCCTTATGACCAATCCCACCACCTCAGAACCTCATGAACATGTCTCAATCAACAAACCTATATATATGTATTTAGTGATGTCATACTTGAAATTCAATGAATTTGAATATGTGCATGTTTAAATATAAGAAAGGCAAGGAGACTCAGGATCTTGAGGATCTATATGATATGCAAAACCTAGAATCAGGTGCACACCATGAATGACATTGTCTGGGTCCAAGAATCCATATGCATCACCAGTGCCATCTTCTGAGTCAAAAAACTTGAGCCGATGCAAGCACTTTGCAGCCCAACCTGCGCGTGAACCATCCTGTCTAAACCACCAGACAAATATAAACTTGATCTGCATTGGACATGAGTATAGCACACTGTTGTTCTCGTGGCACTCGACATTGATATGAAAAACCTTGATGACACGAGCATACCAATAGGGATGGGTCTGATCATCTTCATGCACATAATTCAGTCAATACTTCCCGTGTTAAACGGCCAACCGAAGTTGAGATTCTTCCAAGTGAGACAGGTCAACTGAGATGGGCCCATATGGATACAACTATCCAATACTAATGGCTGGGCCAGCCATGTAGTGTGTGATATATATCTCGGTAGATATGTCTGGGCCAAATGGGGTATATCAGGCATGGTTAGACAGGGTTGGGCCCAGATGGATGCACTATATGCCATGGTATTGGGATGTCAGCAGATACGGTTGGGCCCAAACAGAAATAGGGTATATGAAGCTTGGTAGACATGACCGGGCCCAGATGGGTGGGGTATATACCTGGGTATTTGAAACCCGGTAGACACATCTGGGCCCATGTGGTTGGGGTGTATACCCAGCTATTCAAAACTTGGTAGATATGGATGGGCCCAGATGTATGGGTATATACCCAGGTTTTTGAAACTCAGTAGATATGGATGGGGTATATTCTCGGGTTTTCAAAACTTGGGAGATATGGATGTGATATATTTTCGGGTTTTTGAAACTTGGGAGATATGGATGTGGTATATTCTCGGGTTTTTGAAACTTGGGAGATATGGATGGGGAATATTTTCGGGTTTTTGAAACTCAGGAGATATGGATGTGGTATATTCTCGGGTGTTCAAAACTCAGGAGATATGGATGTGATATATTTTCGGGTTTTCAAAACTCAGTGTTGGTGAGGAATGTTGTACTTTGGGAAAAGTAAGGTGAAACTAGTGGGCTAAGTAAAACCTCTGGATCGAGTGTTCAGAGTCGTCCCAAGGAGATTGCTACTGAGAAAGTTCCTCCTAATGTGTGGAAGGGAATTGATAGCTGATGCTTTGAACTTGATTGCCTATAGCGCGCACGAGAGTGCGAGTTGCAGAGCGAAAGGTGAAAGTCGCATGATAGAAGTAACGTGCGCGCAAATGCGAGAGTAGCATGATGGAAACCGGTTTCAGAAAAGTCAAAGAGAATACAAGTTTAACTTGTGACAAGGCGCCAACTTCAGAATGAGCAGAGAATGATGTCAATTCAAATTCTAACTGGTACTGAGGTGATGGTGGAAAGTGAAGTAAGTAAAGTAAACAGAACCACTAGACATGCAACTCTAGCTAAGCAATATTCCCAGGGTGTGGTACTGGATTGGGAGTGCTAGGTAATATAAATAAGTATGAAATGAGAGATGAGCACATAGGTGACATAGGATGATGAGATATGATTAGTTATAGTTTATGCAAGGCAGAGACTCACCTATGAACTATAGGACAATTGGACAGGACATGCGGAGGGAGTGCACCAGACCTAGAAAGAGTGCGTGAGTGCATGCAAGATAGCGCGAATGCGCGTGATGTCACGTGATAGTGCGTTGTGTTGTGCGAGACTATATTAGAGCACGGATGGTGGATAGATGCGAGGTCAATAGGAATATGTGTGATTATGAGCCCAGGGAGAGATGAGTCTCTACATTGGGAGATATGGATGTGATATATTTTCGGGTTTTCAACACTAGGGAGATATGGATGTGGTATATTCTGCAGTTTTCAAAACTCGGGAGATATGGATGTGCTATATTTTCGGGTTTGAAAACTCGGGAGATATGGATGTGATATATTTTTGGGTTTTCAAAACTCGGGAGATATGGATGTGCTATATTTTCAATTGTCAAAATGCCACCCAAGCAGAGTACCGCATCAAATAGGAGGAAGTATCCCCCGTGTTAGTCAACTGTGATGCAGACATTGTTATCCTTGACAGCAGCAGAACACATGATAACATGCAAGCATCGATGAGGCGAAGCAAGAGAACCACTGTTTTGAGGAGCAGGTGCAGTCTTTGCTCAACCAGTCCATGACTGAGACAAGCAGCCTTCAGTCCAAGATCGCAGAGCTGCGGCAGCAGAATAAAGAGGCTCTTGCTGAGTGTGAACAGATGAGGCAGGATGTCGGGCATAGCAGCCATCTACAGTGGGCACACTGATGACGGGGGGCATGATGGTGATGGGCGGCTTTGCAATACCAAAGCAAACACATGATAGAATCTAATTTAACCTCTGCTTGGGTCAGCCCAGGTCAGCCGCAACTTTGCTGAACGCCCCAGACTCTGGCCCCAGACTCTGCCCCAGACTTTGGCCCCAGACTGGCCAAATCTCTGACATTCTTGGATGGGGAATATACCCAGGTATTCAAAACTCGGGAGATATGGACCCTCATCTTCAGTCACTTGGTAGTTCTTTGAACTCACCATTTTATTACCTTGTTATACCTTTGCCTTGGACCTCATTTAAACCTGCACTCTTTAAACCTTGTAACCTCCCGAAACCTTGTCCAGTCCCTTTTCCTCACATTCCCTTGACCCATTCTTGAAACCCGAAGCTTTGCCTACATACCCGTCCCTCTTTCCACTGTGACCCGGAGTTCCTGCCCTCCGGCCGATGCTTTATACCTCCAGACTCGTAGTTTTCCTGTCCGGGTTACCTCACATTTTACTAGGCTTACCTTGGATCATTAAGACTAAATAGTCTTAACTCAAAAGTCTAATACAATGGTGGATACTTAGTAGTCTTAACTTGATAGTCTAATATGATAGTCTTAACTCCATAGTCTATACTTGATAGTGTAATATGATAGCATATACTCAATAGTCTAATACAGTAGTGTATACTTGATAGTCTAATATGATAGTCTAATACAATAGCATATACTCGATAGTCTTAACTAAATAGTCATGTATACTTGATAGTCTAGTATGATAGTCTAATACGATAGCATATACTCAATAGTCTTAACTCAATAGTCTAATATGATAGTCTAATATGATAGCATATACTCAATAGTCTTAACTAGATAGTCATGTATACTTGATAGTCTAGTATGATAGTCTAATACGATAGCATATACTCAATAGTCTTAACTCAATAGTCTAATACAATAGTGTATACTCGATAGTCTAATATGATAGTCTAATACGATAGCATATACTCAATAGTCTTAACTAGATAGTCATGTATACTTGATAGTCTGATACAATAGTGTATACTCAATAGTCTTAACTCAATAGTCTAATATGATAGTCTAAGACGATAGCATGTACTCAATGGTCATAACTCAATGGTAGTTAATGGTATAATATGATTGTTGACCACTACAGTAAGAGTTAAGACTATTGAGTTAAAATTATTGAGTATACACTATTGAGTTAAGACTATTTAGTCTTAACAATCCAAGGTAAGTCTAGTAAAATGTGAGGTAACATGGACGGGAAAACTACAGGTCCGAAGGTATAAAGCATTGGCCAGAGGGCAGGAACTCCGGGTCACAGTGGAAAAAAGAGTGCAGGTTTAGATGAGGTCCAAGGCAAAGGTATAACAAGGTAATAAAATGGTAAGTTCAAAGAACTACCAAGTGGCTGAAGATGAGGGTCCATATCTCCCGAGTTTTGAATACCTGGGTATATTCCCCATCCATATCTTCCGAGTTTTGAAAACTGGAGAATATACCACCTGTGACTCCCACATAATCCCTGTAATTAGTAGTGATAATAGATAGCATTATCGCCTGTAAGGCAATGCAACTACAGCAGGCCCAAGCCTCCTTTGATATCTTCTCAATAAAGACTGACTTATAATGATCAGCCGCGCTGTATACTAGGGTAAGCAAGCATGGGCACGTCAGCGCTGACGTACTTCATGTTCCTGATGTTCGGCTAAGCCCGCTCACCACCCGGACCTTCATGCATGCTGTCTTGCACAATGAGCTTGCATAGCTTGCATTAACTTGGACATTTTGAAGGCGCATTTTGACACATGGACTGTTATGGATCTTTGGGGTATGTACAACATGCAAGCAAGGGTAATAGAGTACACTAATCCTCCTCGTCAGACGACTCAATGAACTCCGTGCTTTTGGGAGCATCACGATGGTTGGCGGAGATCTTTTTCACCTTCTTTGAGGGCCCATTGTTCTCTTTGTTTATGCCAGGCAAAGCCTTGTGCTTGTGCGAGATGCCAGCGTCGGAACGCTTCTTGTGTGGCCGGCGAACAACTTTGCCTGCAGAACGGCGTGCATCGAGCTCTGCCGTGTGAGCTTTGACTTCAGCTGGTGTAAGCAGCCAGCTGACATGCTGACTGTGACAACAGGTGGTCTGACAGCCTAGTGGCTTATGGTGCGGCCACGCAGAAGTAAGTTGCGTCATGTGGAAGACAGAAATCAGAATTCAGGACATGACAGACAACAGAGGGGTCAACGATGGACAAGCCTCAGATACAATGGAAATCAGCAGAATCCAGATCCTAATAAGGCAACTTTATGCAGCTTCGACGACACTTATTTTCTACAGAACCCTCTCATGGCACACAGGCAGCATGATGCTACGTGGCGTTGGCTTGCGAAGCCAGGGTGAGTTCAATATGTTATTTGTTCATGGAGATCCTGCTCACTAGCCACATCACAGGGTTCGAGCCATACAAAATGCGAAGGCGCGTGATTGAATGGCTCAGTCAGTACATTCAACATCCTCTCTCCAGTGTATAATGGGTGCTTACACCCTTTTTTTTTAGCAAGCGGGCAAGGTGAGACGATCTTCTATTCACTAGTATTGTATCTTACATTGCTAACTCTGATATAAGCAAAAAGAATAAACAAATTCAAGCAGATTTGGACCCAATCATACCCATCAGTGCCACTGTACTTGATGGTCTCAACTCTTGGTCTTCAACTCCTGATATTGACGAATCTATACTCACAATGGGTGAAGATATTGCTTGTTCCTGCAACATTCTAACACTACAAACCATCAAGACAATGGTGAGGCGCTGGCAGAAGGATTGGGCGTTTGAGGACTTGTGGAATGCTACATATGAAGAGGTACTCGCGTCTGCACAGGCACAGGGGGAACAAGAGACTGCTGTGTGCACTAACTGCTTGTGTTGTAGAGACTGACTCAAGTATGATTCTATTCTACTATATGATCTACTATTTTTGTCACTTCGCAGGTCAAATTCTTTGAGGTGAAATTAGATAGTAGTCTGTAGTCTGTCTATGAAAATCTCCTCCATATGCACACAATTGAAATGAACACATCACAAACACATTGTGGATGCATCATCAAACTTATGGTGAACTCGTAGCAAACTCATAGCAAACTAATGATGGCAAACTCATGGCAAACTCATATCGAACATTTCTTGAACATGTTGATATCTGTGGAATATCACACTACGAGAGAACTTCAAACCACCTAATTGTATCAAAGGTTGGTGTTTGTTGCACTGAAACAGTCAAGATATATTGTGAGTTGTGCTACAGGGATTTGCACCTCTGATTGAAGCATGGTAGTCACTGCACCATTACGGTACATGAGTCTTGATGTGTAGTGTACTGTAATATATTGAAATCTGTGATTTTACATTATATCAATAGCATGCAGTTACACAATAATGATGTTAGATGTAATAATGATCACACGGAGCCCAACGTACACATACTGTTGACAGATAATCATTTGAATTGCATCAAGCTGTTACAAGTGCTACATAAAGGACTATGTATGTATTTAAAGATCGTAGTTGACAACAGTGGACTCCTAGTCCTCAACTTGGGACCACAAATCATCCGAGCTGGAGGATGATGTTGGTGATGGTGCCGAAGCCCAGAAAGGGCCACCTGGAATAGGGACCGCCTGCACTCTTCCTTCATTATAATGAACCGTGTATACTTTGTGTGCCTTTTGGAATGAAGGGTAGGATTTGTGAATGTTGCCGCTGATGAAATTAGTCCATCCAGCAACATCAGCCCTTCAATAATCGTCAACTTTATTAGAAGTAGCAATTGACAACACTTACCAATGATAGAATATTCCTACTTCTTGTCCAACAGTGATCACCCAAAAGCCCTCTGGAGTTAGACCTGCACGTGGCAGCAGGATCTCACTGGGCTTGGGAACTACCAGAATATAGGAAGGGAATTGTGGAGCTGTTAATACTGGAAGTCTGGTTGCAGATTCTCCTGTGGATGAGCCAGCTGATGGAGTGGATGGGACATTACAATGCCCTGAGACAGGCACTGATGATGTTCGGCTCATATGGGTCAAGTGCAAGTGCAAGTGCAAGTGCGATGATTGAGACAAGGTAATGGTCTCTTCTGTAGTCTTCCGCCTCCAGGTGATAGTGTCCAATGATGAACCTGTTCTCAGGCATGAGTTTGTAGCGATTTAGAAGGGAAATATTCATGTGCCTGAGAGGGTCATGCTTTCAAGCAAATGGCAGAGGTCTTGAATGTGATCATTGGGGATGACATCGGATGGTGATGAACTGTGCGACATGTCAGATTTGATAAAGAAACACCCAATGATAATAGCAGAAGGCAAGAGATTGTAGGAAAGCTTGTGGGTGTCACAATGATTAGTCACAGTATGGCATAGGCCCCAGTCAATGTCCTTTGAGTATTGCGCAAGGATTAGTCATGTATAGTGAAATATTCATTTAAAAAACATACCTGGTGTAGTATGTGCATCTGTGAGATATGCGGGATTCCAGGAGACATCAGACTCGGCGAATTCACAGTAACTTGTCCCTGCGGTCCATCTGGCACATAGGATCGTCGAGGGACAAGAATGGACTCCCCACTGCTAAAAGTGTCTCTAATGTAGTCAAGCATAGGACGTTGGTCCAACAAGTAGCCAGTTGCAAAGAGCGTCACAAAACACATCTACAAGGTCAGTTTTCGTATATGTAAAGTCACTAGAGAAGATTGAATCAAAGTACTCACCTTTTCTAAAGCGATGACTGTTAGCGAACGTCGAGCTCTCAATGGACTTAGAGACGATGCTGCCCTTCCTCCCAGCTTTGAGGAAGATGCTGATGATTTCTGTTTTGGTGATGTGTGGAATGGCACTGAATCACTCTCTATCAGTCACACTGGTGGAGAGTTCAATGACCTCGCAAGGGATGTCCTGGGAGATGTCTGGAGAATGTAAGTGTCAGTACTAGCTGTCAGCTACTGACAAATACCTTCGTCAATAGACAGGACAGTGCTTGTGGGGTGCGACAATGGGTTGACAATCATACACGTTGAGATCATGTTCTGCATAGGAATGTGGCATTCACCAAGCAGATCCCCACAATGACTGACACGTACCTTGTCTGGAGCCTACAAAAATCAAGGATGGGCTTTTGGAGTTTTTATGATCAATTTTGCAGTGAATATACTAATAGTAATGAGGGGTTGAACTCAGATGGTGGTGAGTGGCCAATGACTGTTGTAGATGCTTTCTGTAAGCAATACTTATTTGTGGCTTTGGTGATCACATCATTTGTTGTGCAGTTGCTGAGAAAGCCACACTTCAAATCTCATCTACGGACCATACTATTGCCTCTGCACTTGTTCGCCAAGGGGTTCTGCCTTGCTCTCCAATATCACTGGTGGTGGGCATAACTACTGAAGCTCTTGAATTGTATCGTGTGGCACACATTAGAAGCCCTCATCTTTCCATCCAAGCATTTGTTAAAACTATGCGTGATTTACATGGGGAATGTTTTCTTGCTGTCTGGTCTTCATGCTCAGTGCTCACTAAACACATGCAGGTCGAATTTCACCGCCACTTATCACACCAATTTTCTATCGCCTTTGACGTATACCTTCAAATAAAACAGAGCATAGCTGTCATGATATCAAAATCTCTCCGGCGGGACTCGCCTAACTGGTGTCTCAAACATACTTGTCCAGCGTGTTCATATGTACTAGCTGATGAGGAACAGTTAACCTTCAAGATGCTATATGCTATGGATGGAAATGATTCACTCAAGCGAGTGATTCGTCGAACTCTGGACAATGACAATGACGACTCTCAGGCTGTTGGTGTATCATCTGAACTCCCTACTGGCCAACTACTCACCAGCAACCGCTACCTGTCTCGCAGTTTTGTAGACCAGTTTAGCAGGACTCACCACCAGCTGCAGGTGACAAGGTGAGTAATCCAACATACTCCTTGGATTGTTACCATTAACCGTCTGTCAGAACACACCAGGAGAGAATTTGTGCGAAGGATGGTGGAAAAACATGGATGATACCAAGACAAAGAAAGCTTGGGGGATATATGATGAAACGGGCATCTTTGTTGCAGTCTGCCACCATGGTTTCTGTCTCCTCATCGCGGACATGGTACAGAGCGGGGAACTGTTAGTGATCTACATTGTTTTCTTTTCTATTTCTGACAACTATCCTCACAGTGCAAAGTATCCCCTAGCCGTGGTTGCCAGGTTGCTCAATGTATTTGGTGACAATTTAGGTGGCGGGTATGATATTGGTTGTCAATTCAAAACTACACTTGAGAACAGCTTTCTTGGGCCACTCATACGCTCGCTACATCACACATGCCTTGTTGGCGCATTCCACGGACATGCCCACCGACACTTATGTCAGCTTTCTTCGTTGACAACCTATATTAAAGGTCTCGGACTTGAGGACCTGGAAACGTGTGAGCGCACATTCTCGAAGTCCAATTCCCCTGCATCTGCTCTACATTATACCAGTGTATTTCATCGTCAACAAGCCATCGCCTCTTATTTTGATCACAATGACGATTTTGAAGTATACGGAAATCTTTGTAAGTAAATCTATCATCTATGCGTGCTGGCTGACATAATTATCATGTGGCTAGCCAACTTTCTCCACAGCAATTGCAAGCAAGCCCTGACATTTTAGCAAATGGCGATGCTACACTATCGAAGGTCATGCAAGATCTCAGAGTCAGAGACGTTAGCGTGTTTGAATGTTGGCTGGATGAAGAAAAAGCCTATCTTAAAGGGTTGACACGAGAGCCTGAAGAAGAAACATTGCAGATGGAGTACTGGCAGAGGTTAGTAAATTTGAGTGCAAGCAGGTGGGTTTTTGTGTCGGATGTATATTGTGTTTACTAAACATCCATCACACAGCCTTGCTCTCCACGCTGCAGTATCCATCTTCACAATGGACTCGCACCAGGACACTGCATCCTATGATACCCAGGTTCGAACCATGCGCAAGGCCAAAAGTGCACGACGTCATGCTGTTGAAGATTACAAGAGGAACTTAAAGTTTATTCAAGCACTAGAGTGCAAGCTGGAGGTTACTACATGATGGGTTCCAGAAGACGTGGAGTGGCAGAAGGTGGGGAGGCTCATAGCAAACAGGAGGTACCAACGTGCACTGGACCACCTGGAGAGTCTGGTCATCGCGCGTATTTTTGA
Organism: Suillus weaverae; assembly: GCA_016767475.1. Taxonomy (NCBI): domain Eukaryota; kingdom Fungi; phylum Basidiomycota; class Agaricomycetes; order Boletales; family Suillaceae; genus Suillus; species Suillus weaverae. Next base: position 26,010 of record MU179381.1, on the reverse strand, counting down.
ACTTACAAGGATGAGCAGGGCGGGGACAGGTAAGGTCCAATGAAACCTCACTCACTCACACTTATTCTGGTGTTTCTCAAGGTTATAAACTACGCAAACACATCGCGAAAGCATTGCAGACCCGCTCCGTGGCTATCAAATCCGCCCTCAACACCTACAACTCCATTGTGAGTGCGATGTCCACTCCCCGGCAAACACTCCAGTGGGAGGAGGTTGTCAACTATGCCTTCCTTGCCGACGCTGACCTATTACGCAGCATGCGTGCAGATGTTTCACTACTCCCTTGGTCTTCCCCAGCATCTTGCAGTGCCATGGATCTTTACTTTAACACATGCCGGGCACGAGAGGAGATTTCACATCTTAATGTCGAGATGACGTCTGGTGACATGTATACAAGATGAGGACAATTATCTGTGGGCGTGTGAGGATCAGCTCAAGTTCTCTAGCCCAGCTCTTGCCAATCAACTTGCCATTCATCGCAACACTCAAGGGCGGTTCAATACGCGCCATTTGAAGCGGCTTCATGACATATCTATGCTCCCTGGTTTTAGTGGAACTCTGGTCCCAGGTCTAAGCATGTGCACGGGTCTAGGAGAGAGTGCCAGCATGCCAGATGCAATTCCTGCTAATGCACTTGCTGACCCCATCCCCTTACCTAAGTTGACATTGCCCATACATGCAGATACACATGAGGACTTGGATGAAGAGGAGCAGGAGGAAGAGATAGCAGAGGAAGCCTCCAGGAACCTGCAGGATGTCCTCCTAGTCATGGATGATTTTGCACGGCTCGGACTTCTTGACGATGCTGACATGGATGAATAGTCTAGTCTACCTATCTTAGTGTTACAATTGACTGTATGGGTTACTGTGATGCTTGCTATCAAAACGTGCCTTCGAGATGTCCAAGTTAACGCGAGCTATGTGAGCTCGTTGTGCAAGACAGCGTGCACAAAGGTCCGGGTGGTGAGTGGGCTTAGCCGAACATCAGGAACATGAAGTATGTCAGCGCTGACATGCCCATGCTTGCTTACCCTAGTATACAGCGCGGCTGATCATTATAAGTCAGTCTTTATTGAGAAGACACAAAGGAGGCTTGGGCCTGCTGTAGTTGCGTCGCCTTACAGGCGATAATGCTATCTATTATCACTACTAATTACAGGGATTACATGGGAGTCACAGGTGGAATATACCACATCCATATCTCCCAAGTTTTGAAAACTCGAAAATATATCACATCCATATCACCCGAGTTTGAAAACCCGAACATATTTCACATCCATACCTCCCTAGTGTTGAAAACCCGAAAATATATCACATCCATATCTCCCAAGTTTTGAAAACCCAGGTATATTCCCCATCCATATCTCCCGAGTTTTGAAAACCCGAAAATATATCACATCCATATCTCCCCAGTATTGAAAACCCGAAAATATAGCACATCCATATCTCCTGAGTTTTGAAAACCCGAAAATATATCACATCCATATCTCCCAACTGTTGAAAACCCGAAAATATATCACATCAATATCTCCCAAGTTTTGAAACCAGAGAATATACCACATCCATATCTCCCGCATATTGAAAACCCAAAAATATATCACATCCATATCTCCCTAGTGTTGAAAACCCCAAAATATATCACATCCATATCTCCCCAGTATTGAAAACCCGACAATATAGCACATCCATATCTCCCAAGTTTTGAACACCCAGGTATATTCCCAATCCATATCTCCCAAGTTTTGAAAACCCGAAAATATAGCACATCCATATCTCCCCAGTATTGAACACCCGAAAATATAGCACATCCATATCTCCCAAGTTTTGAAAACTCAGGTATATTCCCCATCCATATCTCCCAAGTATTGAAAACCCGAAAATATATCACACCCATATCTCCTGAGTTTCAAAAACCCGAAAATATAGCACATCTATATCCCCCAAGTTTCAAAAACCCAAGAATATACCACATCCATATCTCCCAAGTTTCAAAAACCAGAAAATATATCACATCCATATCTACCGAGTTTCAAAAACCTGGGCATATTCCCCATCCATATCTCCCGAGTTTCAAAAACCCGAAAATATACCACATTCATATCTCCCAAGTTTTGAAAACCTGAGAATATACCCCATCCATATCTACCGAGTTTCAACAACCTGGGTATATGCCCCATACATCCAGGCCCATCCATATCTACCGAGTTTTGAATACCTGGGTATATACCCCACCCAACTGGGCCCAGTCGTACCCACCAAGTTTCCAATATCCGAGTATATGCATATTTTTCCCCACCATTCTCGGCCCGGCCATTAAACCCCTACATCATTATACTGGGCCCAGACGTTAACCCCGTGCATCATCATTCTTGGCCCAGCCATTCAACCCCTACTTCATTATCTTGGGTCTCGGGCCCAGTCATCAAACCCCTACATCATCACCTTGGGCCTGGCCGTCTTATATCAAACTATCATCTTGGGCCCATCTGTTGCATCAGATACCATTGGATGGGCCCACCCATTCATATCTGAATATCATACACACCATGGGCCCATCCGTTCTTAGTGGACTATATTTCAATCCGGGCCTGTCTTGGGTGGCCCATCTCTCATGGAAGAATCTCAACCTTGGGTGGCCGTTTAACATGGAAAAAGTTACTGAATGGGCTCCTTAATGAGAAAGAACCATGATATTGGCACATGTACAGGGATTAATGGTATCTTGTTTGTGTCATAGGTCGTAGGTCATGTAATCGACACACAAAATACCATGTTCAAATAACTTGTTGTCAGTAATAAGGACTGAATTGCAATCTGCATCAGAGAAGCTGTGCTCATCTCCATCATATGCAAGACCATGAAGATGAGCAAGGAGATGGTCTTTTAGCTGAGGAATGAAATTCTAAGCAAACAAAATCAAACTTAGTTAGATATATCAGAAAATAGCCTACCTCAATAGCAGGATCATCCCCTTGCTTGATTAACCATGCAGTGAGGTCATGATTTGCCCAAGCATACTTTGCAATCAAGTAGTGATCTGAAGGAGACATCTGGGCACACCGTGGTCTTGGGTTTGCTTGCTGTGCTGCACATGCAGCAATCACTTTCTCGACAAGTCGTTCTATTGCCTCCTGAGAAGCCATACTGAGAAGTGTTTGATCCTTTGTCTTAGGGGTACATGGGTACCAACACTTTGAGTGATGGTGCTCAAGTTCTCCATGTGGTAGATTAGACATTATTTAAATTACAAAACAAGCACTTACAGGTTGTGTCATATAACTGTCTGTAGTGCCTATTATCCGGATGGTATTAGGATAGTGAGTGAGTGTGTGATATTGGTATTTTTTTCATACTTACAATACTATATTCTTTATTTTTGGATATTGTAAATTTGACTCTTTGAGTATGCAAAATTTTGTATGCTTGTTTAATAATAATAATACTTCATCTGTATCCCAGAAGTGAATATATTTATTTCACCATTTTCCCCATCTCCTGTCTCCCATCTACCTGAAATCTGTGAATACTAGATAACTGCTGTGAAAACTCATATATCATACCTCAAATTAAGTTTGTGAACTGTGACACCACCTGCAGTGACCAGAATACACATAAGGTGTGTGAATATTGCCTTCCACACACCCAGCTCAAACTCATGGAGGAGGTCAATGACAAGCATTAAGAACAAATTGAATTCATATTCAAGGAAAGCATTCAGAGATCACATTCTGGAAACATATAAGTGACCATATATGTGTATAAATAGATGGCTTACACGAGTAGAAACCAGTGATTCTTCTTTCAAAATACTTTTGATGTGCTGTCCATTGCCAACACCATGCCTAAAAATAAGTTGTTGTGCCTGTTTAACTTAACGATGACGTTGTTCATCATCAACACACTGAGTTGCCTCACAGCGCTTCATATCCAGCTTTGTACCCATCTTGGGAATATCTTCTTACTTGATAAGGCAGTGGGGACAAGGACATTTGCCAAGGAACTTGATACAAGCAAGCAGAATTCTGTAATAAAAATAGTGTCAAGATTAGGTAACAAGATTTGATGTAGATACTTACTTTTCAGGGTAGTCTGCAGAATAGCTGAAGAATTGAGGGAATACTCGTCGCGTGATCCCATCTCTGCATTGAATAACAATACCATACTTATATGCGTGCATGAACTTGTCATCAAGCAGAAGTGCCCAGATAGCTTGCATCAGCTTACACTTACAATGAGTATATTATCATATGAAGACACCTCGCCAAAAATATCAATGTAAATATCTTGAAAGTCATCTGGAAGCTTAGATAATAATATTAATCAGTAATATCAAATAATGCTTCGGAGAAGCAACTTACTGTAGGAATATAAGCCACATGATGACATGTGGACACAGTGGGCTTGCCTCGTGTATACTTGGACTGATTGCCAAAAAACAAGTAGACCAGCCAGATAGATGCATCACCAAAACTTGCGAGATGAGTAGCATCTGACCACATCATCAGTGAAGCAACAACTTGCTCCAGATTATTGTCGGCATCTCAAGGAAGAGAATTGATCTCTTTGTAGGCTTCCAGAAAGGCGGGCAAAGAATACACCTCACCATAAACATTTACCTTGTGTTCCTCTGATACTTTCCATTGCTGTTGGAAAGGTGTCATGTGGAAGGTACATGAAATGCTGTCCTGGAAGACAGACATGATGATGTCAGTGAGGGAGCAGTGATAAACACCTGGAATCTCCATTTCTGGAGCTTCTTCTTCTGATGTGAACTTCTCCTTTTCTGTAGGCAGGCAAATTTTCACCAAAGAGCAGTGCCAACCATTCTCCATGTGGAATGGATTAGATCTATCCTTAAGATAGCCCTAGATGAGCCTCTTCTCACATATGGTGTTGTAAACTTGGGCATATTCCCGCATGTATTCATCCTCATCAAAAAATCCCTTGCAAGGTGTTTCATTTTGGCATGTAACTTAGAGTTGGATCCAGAGTATTGCCAGTCAAAGAGAAGGCCCACTGTTGGGCTACTGAATGCAGAGAAAATATCTTCAGGTTGGATATCTGGAGAGGGAAGTCCAGGAACAATCTGGGATTGTTCCAAGTAAAGGGTTACCATGAGTTCTGAAGGTTGGAGCATTGGCGATGGCATCAAGGCCTTCATTTCAGATTGGTATCAGAGTGGGGCATTGTATGTATATGCGGGAAAGACCCGTTGCATCAGGTTGGATCTTGTAAGGGATGAGTGTAGGCTTGTCTTGAACAGCAGCAGGGAGGCCCCTGGTTCTTCTTGAGTTAAGTTGGGATTGGGTGCTGAAGCTGATGGTTCAGAGTTCTGACTGCAGGCCTAATGAGTACTGCGGGAGCCCCTTCAGTGACAAACTCCGTATTATATGGGTCACCCAACCTACATAATATCCCCATATAAGATGAGCCTTCACATTCTGGATCCCCCTTTTATTCAATGACAATGGAATTATCCTCATAGTGACACCTCTGAATATTCGTGGTGAGAAAAATCACAACCAAAGGCCATGCTGTTGGAGACTGAGTTCAGCAACTTCTTGACACAACTCTGTGCGTGCGAGGGCAATTGCCCAGGAGAGGACGGATGAATGCGAGTCTTCATTAGCATTTAGCAGCATGCACAGCTGAGTCGTATTAAATGTCAGCGAGACTTTTGCATCCTGGTGTTCAACATGGCTGCTTTTGAGAATGCCACTCACAAAGGTTGACGTGGACAGGCCATTATCTTGCAGGCATTGCGTCACTTTTGACAGTCTGCTTGCAAGACTCATTGTAGTTCGTGTATGACAGCGCTCATTTTATCACGAACTCGCCGACTATTATGCCTCACATTCTCCGTGCACCATTCCTTCTGCCTTGCAGTTTACTCATAATAATAAATATGATACTTCAATAATTATATTATACATAATTCAAATACACCCATGTCATGCCTGGGGGAAACTAGCAACTATTTCGAATGTATTTTTTGGAGGGGACAAACAGATGCAACATTCATGCCATTGTCAACAACTTGTGCCAGTCGGCCAAGTGTGTTAGAGTCCAAAGTTGCGCTGTTTGAGTTTTTGTTGTTCGTATTTGGTTTGTGTGGTGGCACTCGGATGTATACTCTCAACACACTGCCGATGGTTTGGAGTCTGCGTTCAGGTAGGCTCTGTTTTGAAAACAACAGATATCAAATAACTCACCTGGCCTTTTTGGACTTAGACCTGTCCTTATCACACATGTTAGATGCATTTAATGTGTCTCTACCACATTTTTTGGATATCCAGGGCGGTTGTATACTTGGCGGAGTACTCACATCCGATACAGAAGAGCTTGTAGAGGAAGTATTAGATTCAGAAGAGGAAGACAATGAAGCAGAATGAGAGTGATTGCAATGCACCATAGCGGTGGGAGGGAAAGGATGAGATCCAAGATGGGCGACATGGGAATATTCCTTATTTGCATATTTACAGATGAGAATATCAAATATATCCCGCTGAATATCTAGGTATACAGAGTTAAAACAATGCAAGATCATTGTCATACAATTGAGCAAGAATTGCAAAATATATCTACAAGTACAGCACATGGTATAGTACAGGACAAAAACAATTACAAGGAGGCTGCTAGACCATCTACAGAGATCTCATCCTGGTCCTCCAGTGCCTTGGTCCTTTTCTTGACGTAGTAGCTCCATGGTGCAGTGGGATTCTCGGGATCTGGATTAGGGTTGCCAGCGCACCTGGTTAGAAGGTTGCAAGGGGATGCAACTACAGGCCTTCAAGAAAGATCAGTCAACATTTGAATGCAGCGCTGGCAACTTACTCAAAGTCCGGACTGATCACAAGATCCTCATCTTCAACCTTAACCTCATCAATTCTGACCTCCACATCTTCAGTCTTCATCTCTGTCATCCCCATTACCACCATTACCCTCTTCTTCAGATTCAGATTCGGTCTCCAAGTCATCAGAAACTGCGTCCTGATTATTAGTCTGTTGGTGGATGCAAAAACTATTTTCTGTTTACAAATTAGATTAGTTTTCAGATGAGCAAAAAAAATACCTTTGGGCTGGGAGAATCTAAGTTGAGATTGAAGCAGTAAGTGTTGTTGAGGGATATTGTGTTTTGGATGTCAATGAATACGACATCCTTGAAGATGTTTAGAATAGAGGTCCAGGCATTGTTGGCACTGGCAGTGATGTTAGCCATTTGATATTAATATGAGCAATGGTAAAGATAGAGTTCAAAGACTTGATACAACCGCAAGATTCCGGCGGAGTTTCAATCTCAAAATCAACCAAACATACTTGATTGTTGCACATGCTGATCCTCATTCAATCGCCCTTCTGCCTGCAGTTTTTCATTTCTATGCTAATTGTTTCCCTCCAGGCACACCACTCTGTCAAGGCTGAGTGTAGCAACTTTGGCACCACCCATACCAAGAAATCCTCATGAAGATTCACAGGATACTCTGATGCAGAGTGACAGTGATTCGACACGATAGCAAGATGATTCATTTAGTTAATGGTATGCTTGTTTACATTTCCTATCTAGATTCACACTTGACTCTTGCTTTTAGTCGTTAAATTACTGTATATTCAAAGTAGACTTCTGCAGCAATTGAATGGAATCTTTAAATATGCTTGTGGGGTGATGACTTGCTCATGAGTTCTGCAACTAGTGAAGACACGTCCCCTTCCCGTTTCTCCATATTTTTTCCATGGTCAATGACCTTCACTGCTTAGCTTGCAGCACAACATTCAGTTTGTGCAGGTGGCTTGCAGAGCATACAAGTCAATGCACTCTTAATTTTGCGTTTACTGATCAAATATTTGAATGCAAGCGCAAATCAAACAAGAAGAAAAGGAGGCAAGACAAGAGGGCTCACCATTATGAGTCCCCTGAGCACAATCTGGATGACGTTGAAATCCCGGGGCAGCCAGAGGTTCAAGACCCAACATTCACTGACAATGAAGATCCTTATATTGATGTATGTATTTATTTTCTATAGCTGTATTGTCCTTGATATATGTTTGCTAGGTTGAAATGGCTCGCCTGCCATCTCCCTCACCTACTCCCATTAACCCCGTCGTCTCTCAGCATACTGGGCACACAATCTGCATGCCTGCTTGCTTCACAAACTTCCTTCCAGGGAGCATGACTCACCTTGCCCACATGCTGCCCACTGTCCATCAGCAACAGGGACATGATGTCATTGCAGATCAACACACAGATCAAAACTCTATACCTCATGCTCCTTCCCCAAAACATTGGAACATGAGGATGCTCCCCCACTTTCTATTCCTTTTCAAATGGAAACTGATGACGCAGGGCTCTATCACATCTACATTACCCGGCCCAGCAACATCCCCAACAACAATACCCTCGAGGCTGTAACCGATGCTCCAACACTTGCCAGGGACAATCAGATTCCTCAATTGAGTTGGATCACAAAGGGTTTGTCTTCTAAAGGGACCAAAGAACTCTTTGCAGCATTCTTGAACCCTACCTCTGGCCTCCTCATGGCGTACCAGTATTCTGGAACCAGCCAGCAATCTGTTACTGAGTTGCAGCGACTCACAACTTTTGTCGGTGATCCACTTTTCAGATATGCCGATGTGCTTGCATTTTCCCATACACAGGAAGCAAAGAACATTGACACCTATTTACAAGACAAATCCAATCCATTTCACAAGGAACATGGCTGGCACCGATCATCCGTCAAGATCAGATTGCCAAATGAAGGTACAAAGTGGCCATCAGAGACTGACACCCCAGAACTTGAGATCCCCAGAGTCTATCACAGATTGATCATCAACATCATCGAGTCTGTGTTCACAGACGATGCCTCAGCATCATTCAATATGATTCCTTACCATGAATACTGGCAATGCTCCCCTGATCGCGCCATTGAAGTCTTCTCAGAAGCATACTCCAGCCCTGGGATGCTCAAGATGTATGATGAAATTAATGCCTTGCCTCATGAAGCAGGTGACGAATACAAGTGTTCTATTGTGTCACTGATGTTCTGGTCTGATGCAACACACTTGGCCAATTTTGGTGATGCTTCCCTATGGCTGTTCTACCTTTACTTTGGAAATCAATTGAAGTATGTTCGAGGGAAGCCAACAGTTTCTGTGTGTCACCACATGGCTTACATTCCAACAGTAAGTTTTTTATTTGATCATATCTACGTGTAGCTAAAGTTAACTCATTCATCAGTTGCCAGATGATCTACAAGATCAATGCATGAAGATCTTCAGCAAGCCTTCTAGTAGCGAGGTATATACATATTGTAAATGTGAGCTGATGCAAGCCATATGGGCTTTACTGCTAGATGAGAAGTTCATGCATGCCTATGTGCATGGTATCATCATCAAATGCAGTGATGGCATCACTCGTCGAATCTTCCCCCGCTTCTTTACTTATTCAGCCAATTATCCCAAGAAGTGAGTGCATCATTTCATTTCATTACAGCATGTGCTAATACATCTTAGAGTTATTCTATCAGGCATCAAGAGCCTTGGGCAATGCCCTTGTCTGCGTTGTCTCACAAAGAAGACCGAGATTCCTTTGATGGGAACAAAGTGCGATATGAAGCTACAGATCAGACGTATGCGCAAGGATGATTGGAAACACCATCAAGAAGTCGAAGATGCGTGGAAATTGATTTTTCAATTGGGTGTACCAGTTGCTGGTTCGTGTGTGAAGAAGATACTCAATGATGAATTGTTGGTGCTGACTCGGGTAAGTTTTCATTATGATTTCGATCTCTATTGACTAATAATATCTAAACATAGAACTCGTTTTTGGAGAAGTTATGTCCTCATGGATTCAACTGTTTCTGGATGTTCATGGTGGATGAGCTCCATGAATTTGAACTGGGTGCATGGAAAGCAATCTTGACCCATCTGTTTTGCATTTTGCATGCAGCTGGAGGACATGCCATCCAGAAGTTGAATGAGAGGTATGTGTTTGTGAGATATTATTGCTGATCTACTAATACCTATTCTTAGATATTGAGATACACCTAGCTTTGGTAGAGGAACAATCCGTAAATTCAATACAAATGCTTCTGCAATGAAACACCTTGGTGCACGAGATTTCGAAGATCTGCTTCAGGTAGGAATGGTTCACGCTTTCCTGATATGTTTTTTAATGATTGATAGTGCGCACTCCCTGTCTTTCAGGATTTACTGCCTAAAGATCACAATACCATGGTTCTGGACCTCCTATTTGACTTGGCAACTTGGCATGGGTTCGCAAAATTATGCCAGCATACCGAGGACACCTTAATTTTTTTCAACCCTGCAGCAGTTGTACTCGAGCAAATGATATGTAAATTTCATCGAACTACTTGTACACACTACTACACTACAGAGTTGCCTCATGAGTATGCTGCACATGGTTGATGGAAATAAAATTGGCTTCCCAGAATCTTGATTCAAATCTGGTCAATGAGGTCATGTCTGGACCGAAGTGCAAAAGACTCAACCTCAACACCTACAAATATCATGTGCTTGGAGATTACCCTGATACAATCCGATAATTCAGTACCACAGATATCGATATCTTCAGCACACAACCAGTAAGTTTTAATTTGATCATACATATAGAATATTGATTTTATTCAAATTTTTAGGGTGAACTGCAGCACCAGTGCATGAAACACTGGTATCCAAAAACCCCTAAAGGTAAAAAGAACCAGTGTCAAGTATGACACAGATCGAAACCAGGGAACAACTGCTGGAGAAGATCATGAAGGTACGATCAGCATTGATCAATCCTGGATCACAATGCCATCAATGCAAATGCACATCACCAGCTGATCACTACCACATATCCAAGTATGTGAGGACCTCGCATGATCTTACCAAGTGGCTCAGAAAACTTACAGATGATTTAGCAGTAACAGTACATGATTTTAATTATTCTACATCTATCAATTTTTGACCTGCAGAATAGGATTTTATTCTGCGACTTCAAGATCATCTCTTAGCTCAAATTTGTGGTATCAAGTACACCAGCGACAAATTGGAATTCACTGACAAAGACCACTCTCAGATCTTGATCGCTAACAACAAGATTTACGAGCACAGCACTCTCTGGATCAACTACACTACATATGACCTACGATGAGAACAAGACTCACTCAATCTGCGTACCCATGCTGACATCATGGTTCTCTTGCATAAGGCTGATGAGGCACGACATCCTTATTGGTACATGCAGATAATCTGGATTTTTCATGTTGAAGTCTGGAATTATGACAATGCTTCAATGACAAAACCATGCCAAATGAATTTGTTATTTGTGCACTGGTTCAGCCGTGACCCCACATACAAATCTGGTTTCTCGGCAAAGTTGTTACCACGCATTGGTTTTCTCAAAGGCAAGGATCCTTGTGCCTTTGGTTTTATAGATCCCAATGTCATTATCCAGGGCATTCACCTTATTCCAGTGTTTGAGCATGGTCAAACTGACCAGCTCCTCACAGATTCATTTGTGTGACACGAGGCAGATCTAGGTAAAGATTGGCTTTATTTCTTTGTAAACATGTAAGTCTACAGTACCAATCTACTGGCCAATTAGCCCGTGCTTCTCTTTCTAGATTTGTAGATAAAGATATGTTTATGTGTTACTGGGGCGGCAGTATTGGCCATAAAATATCTCGTGGGTGGGATAAATTTTTGCAAGCTGATGGGGCTGAGGTTAGTGTGGTAGCAGAGGAGGAGGATGGAGATATGAAGTTAGATGATGAAGAGGACGACACGGATGAAGAGGACAAAGACCAAGAGGATGAAGAAGAGGATGAAGAAGAGGATGACAAAGAGGACAGAATAGAAGCAGACAAGGGAGAAGAGTTGGATGACAACATTCTGGCAGAGGAGGGGTATGGCGCTCTGTAGTGTATGATTCTTTGTCCGTTTTTGATCGATTGATCCACTTCATTGATCTGTCATTGAATTCTGAGTGCACTCAATGATTCCTGCCCTAATTTTATTTGATATCATCATATGTGCATATAACATTTTTGCCATCTGATAATTACTATATACTAAAGCTACCACCTTACATCTACAATATAATACTGCTGCCACTGTCATTGAACTGTGTTTACACTCATGTCATGGTGAGGCAGCTTGATGACATGTCAATTTGGTATGACATGCACAATGCATAGAGCCATCATACTCGATCGTGTGAAAACATCTGGATATGGCAGTGTTACCTAGTGTCACTGGTTGTGACATTTGGGCAGTCTTGGTGATGCAGCTTGTCTGGTGGAACACCTGTATGCTGATGGGACAGGATCTTGTCCCACTCCCACACCTTCCATCTGCAACACTTATTCCTCCCGCACACAACCCAATCTCTTCAACACTGCACACCATCATTTCTTCATCAGCCATTTCCAGACTTCTACTCCCTCCTGTTGACTTCCATAAGTTCTTCGATGGAGAGAATATCACACAGGAAGTATTGTCTCCATGTTATGTTGTTAAATAATTTAAAGTTATTATTAGCTGGCTTGAACTGGCTGCAGCTGACTAACCATGGCTGTATCAGCCAAATTAAACCTAAATTATGTCAGGATATCTGGAAAAATTCATGATTAGCTAATGTAAATTCTGTAAATGACCGGCGAGTCAGAGAACCCTGGGTCTCAACTGCAGGCAGGTTTGGGCGTGTCTATGAAGTCACGACAGGGGCATGAAGTCCTGCAGTCAGCAGTGGGTGGCAGCAGCCCTAATGATGTCTGTGTGGTGTGAGTTTTAAGTCTGCAACTCCAGTAGAACATATACTATTGTAAAGTACATTCATTTGCACTTACATGTAGTTCACACATCTATCTACAGGCATACAAAGAAATTCAATTGTTTTTGAGGACAAAAATGTATCGCACAGCAAATAGGTGGCTGAGGATACATCGCAGTGCTGTTGGGGCACTGTGAATGTGCATGGTGACCCTGTAAAGTGTCCATAAAGTGTGGGATGCAAGATTTACAGAGGCGCAGGAAATTTACAAAATTTACCGTGTAAATTTTGTAAATTTCCTGAGGCATCCAACTTTATGCACTTTACCCTGCCAAAACAGAACTTTACGGTTTGTTTAATCAGGGCCAGGCGTGAACTCAACCAACACATGCCTGTCCACAACCCCTGCCATTTTGATCGCCGGGATTTTGCCCAATCAGAAAGTGCGATTGAGATCACATGACTTCTCACAGAGGCAAAGCGTAAATTTCTCAACATAAGTTGAGTTTAATCCTTTCTTTACACAAGTCTAATTGGTTGATACTTTCGAGTTTCTCATGTGCGGCTGACCCAGGGTCTACCCCTTTGCCATTGTAGCATGCACTCTCGGCGCTCTCAGCATGACACACATGCTGAGCAATCTCTGTTCTGGGGGAGATTTGTTCTGTCTTCCTAGTGCATGTGGGCAATTAGGAGGTCCTTGCCTCTTCTCACTTGCCCATCGTTGCACTAGGTATGTTGTCAAATGTATTTCCTGTAGGACACTTCTCACTTGACCATCATCGCTCTAGTGTATTTTTTTGTCATATCTATTACACACTGCTTTCTCAAGCTCACCCATGTCGGATTATGAGCAACCATCTTCTCAACCCGATCTTCAGCACAAAGAGAATCCACAGATAGTCTTTCTACCTCCTTCAACCCTGAAGTCATTGAGCAATGTCTCAAGATTGACATTGACTATAGAAAGCATAAGGTTTCAAAGGCAAAGGCAGTACTTGTCATCCAACAAGTACTTGCCGAAGCCACCACTGAAGGAGACCCATCCTCTGATAGTGGGTTCGCCCATTATTTTGAGGTCCTTGATGCCATCAGGACTGAGGAGGAACCGGAAAGTATTTGAGGAAGCCCAAGACCGCCACATGCGGATAGGAGTGACAAGTCCGTTCGCAGGGAATCAAAATTGCCTTGCAATGTTACGAAGAGTGGTCAGATGATCCCAAATACTATCACACCAAAATTACAACAACCCCCAGATGTCTGAAATTGTCTACCTCGCAGTGGACCTCACTTCTTGAAGGAAAGGCCATTGACCTCGACAAAGTCTTCACCAGGTGCTATTCCACAGCCATCGACTCTAAGCAGACCCAGTCCCTTGGGAAGGGATTTGAGCTCTCACTCTCCCAACCTACCATTAGTCACAAGGTCAAATCCATGGGAGACTGGGGCATCACAACTGACTTATGGACTCAGGCTCTCACCTTCATCATGCCATGGTGTGAAGAGGAGGTTCGAGACTATTGAGACTATATGTCCAATATCTTTGGCAACCACTACTACTCAGTCCACAAATGAGTCCTTGATTTCAACTGTGCTATTCGGCTCCTTGTTGAGCAACAAAAGTTCCTCCAGCTTGACGACTTCTCTAAATTTGATGGGCTTAAGTCCAGTCATTTGTCTGTCTTCAGTATGGTCGCCTGCATGCAAAGCCCCTATGACTTGGGGGAGAAATTGGGGAAGGATTCAGCAGGAGGGAGGCATCAATCCAGGGGAAGGGGTGAACCCTGTCATAAGTGGAACCAAGGAGAATGTGAGAAGGAGGCCAGGGAGTGCCTCTATTTTCATGTTTGCGACCAAGGAAGCTGCAGGGGGAAACACAAGCAGGGAGAGTGCCCATTGGACAAAAGAGATAAATGAGACAATTGCTGGGGGCCAGCACTATCAATGTCACTTCATGTGGGGGAAACAAATGTCAGTGATTAGTCCAACAGCGCTTTGGACCAAAACAGCAGAGGCATTACCCACTCCCCCCTGCATCTGAATTTCTCAATGTTGAAGCTATCAAAATGATCCACTCTCAGCTAGATCTATTTCGTGTCAACACACCTATTAATGTCAATGTTTTTCAATCTATGTTGGAAGAAGCAGGGCATCCTAACCCTAACTTTTATCTCTCTGTTTGTACAGATCTTCACCAAGGGTTCTGGCCTTGGGCTGATACCCATTATGGTGAATATCCGACCACTTGGGAGGAAGCCACTACCATACTGGTGTTCCACAAGAGCAGGAGTTTCTTCGAGACCAGATCGCAAAGGAAATACAAGTTGGACGATACTCCTCCGACTTTGGAACAAACTTACTGCCTGGGATGTACACCATGCCCATTCACATTGTAACAAAGGAAGGAGGAAAGTATAGGCTTGTCACCAACCATAGCACAGGTTCTTTTTCTCTCAATTCTATGATTGCTAAAGCCGATATTGCTGGAGTAACCTTGAACAATGTCCAACACTTAGGAAATGCTCTCTGTCAGTATAGGCAGCAAGAAGGGGATGGCCCTTTAGTAATCTGGAAGGTGGACATTTCAGAAGCCTACAGGCACATGCCAATGCACCCGCTATCACAAATCAAGCAAATCATTTCCTTTGAGGGTCATCGGCATGTCGATAGAGCTAATGTTTTTGGGGGACATGCATCTCAATGAATCTTTCATGCCTTTATGTCACTTGTAATCTGGTTAGTGACCTTCACCCATTTCATTTGCATTTATATATGTTGATGATTTGTTCTCTTATGCCAAAGAACACGATCGAGCATTTTATGTCAAGTATCAGAAGTTCCTACCACAGAACATGGTCAAGCTCTTGCATCTCTGGGATGAGCTTGGTATACCTCACGAGGAGCACAAACAATTGTTCAGCTCACCTCTTCCAGTCATTGGATTTGATGTCGATGCCCAGCTAATGCGCATAACCCTTCACGACAGGCTGAAATTGATGTCATCTCCGAATTGCAGATGTTTGCATGTCATCAACACTGAAGAACTTTACAGGAGTGTGAGCATATTGCAGGGTCCTTAATTGGGCTCTTAATGTTGCTCCTATGCTGTGACCTGGGCTCATGGCACTGTATAAAAAGATGAAAGGAAAGACGCAGTCAAAAGTGCTTGTATGGCTTAACTGCCAAATTGTACTTGAGATTCTCTGGGCAGCGGAGCATCTTGAGCATTCAGATGGGGTGTACCTCCTCAAGTCCGTATCCTGGAACCTTTGTCAAATTGTGCACACACCAGATGTATGGTGTGTCTACTGTGATGCTTCAGGAGTTGGAATGAGGTTCTGGTATCCCTCTTTACAACTTGGTTTTCAATCTAATCTTCCAGTGCACTTGCCGGTATCTGACATCTTCTTTTATGAAGCTTTATGTGTTGCTTCAGCAATTCATGATGCTCTCTCATGAATCTTACTGGGTCATCATTTAGCTGTCTTCACAGACAGTCTCAACACCGTCAGCATTTTTAGCTCACTCTCTGGGGAGACCAGGTATAACCAGCTTCTTATGTGACAGAAACATAGTAGTGGACCTATCACACAACAAAGCTCAGGAGGCTTTGTCCTGTGTCCCTCATCTTTGAATTCTCCCTGTTGAACCCCCTCGGAATATGCTGGGGGAAGGGAAAAAATGATCCCCACACTACGTCAGGCCAAGCAACCCATTCAGGAAGCTTGGTCTCTGGAGCGACTCATACACAAGCATTCCATAAATCTGGGAATGTCACTCGAGTGCTCAATGAATCACACTTATTCCTCCGCCCTTAACTCATACCTACTTTCTGCAATTTGCATCATTTCAATGTCGAACCCA
Source organism: Suillus weaverae (assembly GCA_016767475.1). Taxonomy (NCBI): domain Eukaryota; kingdom Fungi; phylum Basidiomycota; class Agaricomycetes; order Boletales; family Suillaceae; genus Suillus; species Suillus weaverae. The sequence goes on along the minus strand of MU179381.1, from coordinate 9,377 downwards.
CTGCTGACACTTTTTCATATTTTGTCACCTTTGTGGCAGCACAAATCAACCCTCATTCCATTGACAACTATCTCTCTGGAATTTGCAGCCAGTTGGAGGAGTACTATCTGTCTGTTCGAGACATTTGCAAGTCACGCCTAGTAGCGCAAACTTTATGTGGAGCAAAACATCATTATGGAACTCCAGTTAAGCATAAGCTTCCATTAACGTGAGCTGACCTTGCTTGGGTGGTTGATAGTTTCTCTCACCCATCCCATGATGACAAGCTCTTTCTATTGTTGCTTCTTGACGGCTTTCATGGCCTTTTGCAGCTTGGCGAGCTTGTTTGGCCTGATAACCAGAAGCTCCAAGCCTCCAACTACATAAAAAACTCACCCTATGCACCTCAGTGTGTGTTATGCTGTCCAACCATTCCTTTGTGCTGCAAACATACAAAGTCAACCCTCAATTTGAAGAAGCAACTATTGTCATTCAGTGCTCCCTCATCCATCCAGACCCTCACAAAATTTTCATGGGCTATCTTGCATCACGAGACTCATTGTTCCCATTCCATTCTACTATCTGGCTGCACTCCAATGGAGCCATTCCCATTCCTGCATGAGCGTGGTTTCTGACATGCTTATGAAAATTTTGCCCTCCTACAATTGCAGATCATTCCATGCTTGCTGGAGGTGCTACTTCTCTTGCGGCAGCTGGAGTCCCCGCAATGGAAGTTCAAGCTATCAGGCATTGGTCATCCGACTCTTTTCACTCTTACATTCATAAAAATCCAACCCTTTGCACGCACTCATATTTAATGGTCGGTCTGCACATGATGGGCATGATCTGTTCACACTTGTCCACTAAAAGATATGTTTTTTCTTTCTTTTCTCTTAAATTTCACCAATACTTATCTCCCTCCCTCCCACCCTCCCACACACACACATTATGGCTTGGTTTCATGCGTGTTCGCGCATCCTGAGATTGTTTTTTTATCTCTATCTATGGTCTCTGCCATTTGTCCTTAGCTAGTTCATCTATTCATCAGATGTTTCCAGACTTGTGTCTGGGAAAATCCTTATGCTGGCTAACCCTCACAGCCTGCACTTCTGCGAGGCTAAGTGAGAACAATTAGTAAGCTGTAGCCAGTAGTTGTTCTGGGTAAGCCACAAATTGTGTCAGAACTGGCTTTAGCTCCATCAGCACTACTAGTAGTAGACTGTTGGTAGTTCATGTCCTCAAAGCTACTGAGGCCTACTCGTGTGCTCAGTAGGTGTCCTGCCAGTGGCTTTGTTGTATTTATATATATCGTCAAGTACACCTATGATTCCCACACATCTGAATTAGTTAAGTGGCCTCACAGCACTCTTTCTGCCACTTAATTAAGTCCCTCTGCATTCATATGGAGCACCGGCGGTGTGCCCCAGCTGGTTTCAGTCACTTATGCGTGTTTTCTCCAACAACCTTTACTTCTCTTTCCAGTATGTCTTTCTCATGCCCATTTTGGCGACCACACCAATACAAACAATGCTGCCAATGTGTGCCAAACAACGTGCTCATCATTTACCACGATGAGCTCTCATATCCCACCAAATACCACTATTTCTTTCCGCATTTTTGGCAGTACATGAGGACTACAGGCTGGACTCTATTACTACATCAACGCATGAAACCCGGCTCTGCTTTCTGCACATGTGGCCCTCATGACATTCAACACTCCTGCAGTCTTTGACTCTTCGTTTGGTGGTGCAATGACAGCACAAGCACCTCAGCGCTTTGATGGACCAAGCCTAGTGCTGCTTTCTGCACATGTGGCCCCTGCGACAGATCAACCAACTCTGTGGGAACATGTTCAACATTGCTGCAGTCTTTGACTTGTTCATTTGACAGTACAACGACCGCACAAGTACTTCAGCCTTTTGTGTGAGGGACTGTGTAGATTCTGAGGGTTATTTGGCTAAGTATTGAGGCATGATACATAGACAGCGAGCTTGTACTACTTCAGAAGCTATTCTACGTGTTTTTGTGGTCGGATTCAACATGCGCATTACTCTTTTTTGAATGCTGAGTCCCCTTCTTTGTTGGCCCACACCATGTGCAGGTCCTTGACTCCAGTTCAGATTGGCCTTTCTCCGTGAGTTTACGAGCACGTTTCGAACGCGAAGTGCCGGTAGACACATCTGCGGCTCTCTTACCACGGTTGGTCGCCGCAACAAGAACATGTGCTTCACCAGCTATTGGAAGAGGAGTAGGCATGAGTGGAGTGGGAGGTAACTGTACCATGGGAGGTCCATTGTCAGAAGCAGCTGAAAGACAACATCAACAGTGTTTATACCAGAGTAGATTATAAATATTTACCATGATCAAGTGCACGAAGAGCGGGATCCACCATTTCATCTGTGAATGAGGAGGGGCGCACATAAGGCTCTGACAAAGCCACACGAATGTTGGCCGGCTGTGTTGAATTGGGAGTGGGCAAGTTGGGTGGCATCGAGGGCTCAAGGTCAGGAGTGAGAGAGGGCTCGAGATCAGGAGTGACAGATGGCTTGAGATCAGGAGTGACAGAGGGCTTGAGATCAGGAGTGAGAGTCTCTCCATCCTTGATACAATGCATCTGCTCTTTGGCTTCCTGTGGTGTTATTGTTACGAACTTACAGGTATTGGCCTAAATTGCAAGGACCATGTTCTTGAGGCTCTTGATGCCACCTTTCAGGTCAGAGGGATTGGCCCAGTCGGGGTGGTTCCACTCTATGAGCTTAATGTGGTAGCACTGGACAAGATCATTATAGCATTTGAATTCCATGACTGCAGCTGGATCATTCATCACTTCGCCTGCAGTGAATCAGCGGATCATTTAAAACACAAAAAAGCGGGGCTTACAAAGAGATGCATGAAGACCATTTCAAATGGCAGTCTTTGCATTAGCAACACACTGTCAATGATTAGCAGCTGTGTCTGGATTACAATAAAATTGAGCCATGCATATGGGAGAAAAAGGTTAGGTACTAACTCATAATGAGGCCATTGGCCAGTATAGTGCTCTCGAAGTCGGTTGCCATTTGCGTGATGTCCTTATGTAGATATAGATGAACAAAATGTTCAGCCGCGGGGCTTGTGAAGAATGCCTTCAGCACCATGGTGAAGTCGGAAACACCACAGACCATAATGATGAAGGCTTCAGCGCCAACACATTCCTTGAGAGCTGAGAGCTTCATGAAGTATTAGTCGAATGCACAAGCAAATGTAACACAGCAAGTACACACCTCTTCTCTCACAAACTAGAAACTCCAGGAACATTCAGCAGCACACGATTTAGCAGTGATATTTGGAGGACAACCCTGAGAACCCTTCTTGACTTTATCAAAGTCAATTATAAGCTGTTCCTTCTCCTCAGTGGCAAGGCGGTGGTACTCCATTTTTTCCTTGACGAGATCAGCTATGTTCAACTTCTCACTGAAACTTTTGTCTAGGACAGTCATAGTTAGTGACAAGCACAGTAGTAGTACAATGGGGAAAAACTTACTGGCATTGTTCTCGATGCCTTTGAAGTGCATATAGGCATGCCAGGCACTTGTCTTGTTGCATTTGCAGTGGTGGATAATGGAACCAAGTGACAACCACTCAAGGTAGTGGAGTCAAGGTTGTTTGAACTTCAATGCCAACTCTGTGGCCTTCGCATTAATGTAATTCAGAACAGCCCAAATTTCTTGGTCCTCATCGAGGCGCTTAGCCTGTCACCACTCTGTCAGTTGCTGATGCACTTCTTTTGATACTTTGATATATGGGGCACACGCCCGAGGAACCAACTGGCGAGGATTGTGTGAGCGAGCAGTTACTGGGAGCACCATCACAGTAATTCTGACGGTGAACGAGGTGACAGGCTGAGAGGTTGAATAGCATTATGAACAAATCATACAAGGTCAGATTTAAAAAAAGACGGTACAAAAGGTATTATGAGAGTGACACCTGAGAATCAGTCAACATAGCATTCCTGATGGCCTCCGCGTGCTCCTCCAAAATCTCAGCAACCTCCTGCAATTTCATAATCCACTGCTTCAGAAGGTAATCTTTGCTGATTGATATGCAGACCTGATGAAAATGATCTGGGTAGCCTAGCTCTTCTAGGACTGCCTCCATTTCAGTCCCAAAAGGAAGAAGTGTCAGCACATTATATTGCCGTGATTCAGAGGGGGACCTAGCAGTGATCAACATGGGTGTGGGTGGAGACCTTCCAAAGGATACATTTTTGCCCTTCATAGGAGTTGCAGGAGGGTAATGTCTCTGAGCTTGGTTACTCATTGGAGGAGGGTAACATCTATTGTCGCTGTTCGACAGAGGGTAACATCTATCGTCACTGTTTGATGGAGGGTGATGTCTCTTACCCTGGTCACTGCTCGAGGACTGGTTGAGAATGGTAAGGGTCATTGGCTGAGGGATCAATTAGACAATAGTTCAACTGAGTAAAACCAAAACTTACCTGATGTACACTCATTGCTGATATGGCAGCCCTCCGACTTGGCTCCTCTTTGTGGACCAAATGACTCGTACTGACACTCCATTGGCTGAGTGATCAATTAGACAATGATTTGACTAAGAAATATGAAAATTTACCTGATGTACACTCACTGCTTGTATGGCAGTCCTCCAACTCAGCTCCTCTTTGGGGACCAGATGACTTGTGCTGACACTCTCCCGAGTATGTGTTAGTCAAATCTGAGTTGGCTTCCATGTGATTCTGCCATCGTAGATGGGCATATATGATAAGATGGAGCCTGAACTCAGGAGACCTTCTAAAGAGCCTCAAGGACATCCATGAAAAGTGAAATGTGTTGATGATGGTGAGATGGGTGAGGGAACAAGAGGCATGACATTGGCTCACCCTTTGCCTTTCAAAGGCGTTTGAGAGCCACTGCTGTTCCAATTGTTCTGAATCTTATTTTCTGCAAAGGCTCAGGCCAAAGGTGTCACATAGTCAGCAATAAAGAGTTGAGAAATTTGAGTGATGGCCGAGTGAAGCTCGTGATGGTCCAAGAGCACTTTGGGATTGACATAAACTTCAGCCTTGAGGTTTTCAGGAGAGACGTCCAAGCCTGGAGATGTAGTGCCAGGATGATGCAGGACAATTGTTGAACCACCCGTCAACCTATCTAAGGTGGTGCACTGAACATGTGGTTCAGCAGAAGGAAAGGTGTGAATGAGAGGCGACACTTGCCAGGTCAAATATAGTGTGCAAGATCTGCTCTGCGTGAGTCGCTCAAGCCCACCAATTCTTTAGCCTGCCCTGCTCTGTAGCTGACTGAGTTTGAGAATACCCGGTGAGATAGTGTTGGCTAGTCAGTGCATGAAAGCCATTTGTCTGCTCTAGATGCCCATCATCACTGTGGAATCTGTGCATAACCAAAGATAAGAGCACAGAGTTCCAGCAACAGTCATGTCCAACAATTGAATTGAGATGTTCAGGGCAAGGAAGTAGAGCCTTGCAGTCTTCAATTCCACTAAGTGTAGGAGATCTGTTGAATGCAGAGGACTTCCAGTCTAAGAGGTTAGAGGACATGATGGACAATGACTGAGATGACCTGGAGGTTGCAATGAGGCAATGGTGTTCACTTATATTTATGTAAGATCTGGCAGCGCAAATATCATTGTGAACACGCTACAATTGCTCACTGCAACAATAGATAATGTGAATGACTTACTGCATTGCACATGATATATAACGACTCAGAACAGTAGTAGCTCACTCTATTAAGTACTGATTGATATACCTGCATCTGTCATAAACCCTCAGTTGTAAATCAATCATCAATTCACAGATATTAATGTACTGTCTGAGTCACTAAATTCAAGGGTGCGCAGTGCATATTTCATTTTCGTGGCCAAACAATCTGCAAAAGTCTCGGAACGTTATACTTTCACAATCCAGCATTAAAGGCATTGATATAGCTATTACATGACAATGGTACAACTATTCGGCGGATTCTAAGTCTACACAGTGATGATCTAGTCCCTCGATGTAAGCTTGTACGTCTTCCAGCTGTTGTCCAAGCTCTACATCATCTCCATCTCCCTCCTCTCTATCCTGTTCATGTGGCACAGCTTCATAGGGAGAGGCACATGTGACATCAATCCGACCTACATGACTGCCAGGGTTCTTTGGCCCACTGTAACCAGGAAGCTGCATGATCTGCTGCATGCGCCAAATGTGATGTGCATTGACGGACCAAAGCTGTGTCCAGTGATGCTGGAGTTCAGCTGCAAGGGGTGGGTCACTGGACTGAAGTTGTGCGATGGCATGGGGGTAATCGATGGCATCATCTCACATCTTCGTGAGTAAATGTCCGAGCTCGACATTCAGCCGATGAATCTCTTCATTAGCACATTGGTGCTCAAAATATTGTGTGGAAACGTGTCGGTAAGATGGGTTGGCTCAACTCTTCAACTGGATCTCCCCATCTGTTTCCCGTAACAAGTCAAATTTGGCAAGGAAAGAATACTCTACAATCTGGTCCCATTGTAATGGGGGGTGGGGAGGGCTTAGGAGAGCGCCATATTTGTTGTATCAAGTAAGGGTGCTTCAAATTGCATTCACATGACTCTTGAGTGCCTTGGAGATTTGAGTGCGAAGCTTATAACCTACAAAGACAAGTGTTAAAAATGCGAAATTATAGTGTGAAGCCTTACCTAGACCACTCATTTGTAGCTTAGTCAACTCAAGCAGACGCATGACGACAAGGTGTTCAATGTCATCTACAGCCTTGTGGAAGAGCCAATTGGTAATGCGTGACTGTGCCTTCATCCGTTCAGGGTGGTCTGGACCCCATCTCAAGTCCAGTACCATTTGATGTTCGTAATGTGTGACAATCTCCAGTTTCTGATCACATTTGTTAGTAGCATTTGCATGATGGCGGCGTATGTCACCAGATTCCTTCATAGAACAATCAAGCCGTAAATTGAGCCCGCTGAATGCCACACGCGCAGATTCATATGAAAGCCTTACATAGTATTAACGTGATTTTCTGTCCACAGCCAAACAAAAAAACTTACTGGGCCTCGTCATACTCATTCAATGCTCTTACATAGTCAACTTCCACAGTGGATTCTTCTTTCTTGTGAGCGAGGCATTGTAAAACCTGGTGCTCATCCTTAAGATCATCTTCGAAGTTGGGCTTGATGGTGGCATTTGATGCGTGGAAGTTGGCAAGAAATATGTTTGTTGTAGAGATGATTGTCAGCGCTTGGACATAATTATTATAGATGAAGTCAGCTACATTCGGGGTTAGCATGGAGTGCACAAAAATGATGTGACATACATAGGGCTGCAAATTTGTCCAAATCAGCAAAAGAGAAATGTTCGTCAAGCGCTTGGTGACGGTGAAAATCTGTGGTGTTGCAAATTTGGGCTGCAAGTGCATTAGATTCAGAGAAGACCCATTCACAGGTCTCGAAATCCTCCTTCCCCACACTGACTTTATACTTCGAGTGATGCTCGACTTGGCAAATACATATGGTTGTGGGCATGTCCATGGAAGGCAGGCACAACACCCTGCAGGTTTAAGTGTTTTGCATTGTCAGCAAGCGAGCTCCATTGTATAATCTTTTCGGAGGCACATTTGATATCATACCCATAAAGAATATTGCTGCCAAAGACGTCCATGAGCTTCTTCACACTAGCAATTGGGTATTTCATCCTGTCAATGTGTTAGCCTGCATATCAAACATTAGATAGGTGGAACCGAAATACAATTCACCGCTTCGGACCATATCGCAAATTGTAAGGAGAAACTTGTGCCAGCATACTGTGACAAAAATCCCTGACTTCTTGAATATAGCAAACATCTTCTTGCGTGATTCGGGCACTGCATTATGCCAGCAGTCAATACATATGGTGGGTGGCTCTGCAGAATTGTTCGAGTCTGATTCATCTATCCACGGATTGTCAGGGTCACTAGGTTGTTGCCAAGCAGGTTGCCTAGCTGACGTGCCCACGCAGATCGGACTTCATCCTTAAATTGGCCAATGTACGACTTGGTGAGCCAGATGGATGATAGCCCTGAGCAGGGGTCAAGACGTTCCTCACCACTATGTACTGCAGGATCAACCAGTTTGGCTGAGTTGTTCCCGTCACATGTGCACAGAATAGAGAAGCCCAGAGTTGGCTCATTGACAGCTTATATTGGCAAGCTGGACAAGAATTCAGCATGCACCAGTTCTCTGTGTCACATCCAAGGAACTTGTCGAGTCGGCTATTGATGCGATGATGTATTTCGAGATATACATTGAATGCAGTGTGCATCTGTTTGGCTAGGTGCCAACGATAACAAAACTAGGGCAATCTAAGAATATGTACAAGAGGATGACAAAACACTCATGTTATGCATGAAACAAAGCATCTTCATGGCAGTGTGGATGCTAAACCTTGGGCATACCCGATGACTTTGTCAGAACACGTCAAGGGTACAGATGGTAATCACAACTGTCAGACAAGTAGGCAAGCTGCCTATGCAGCCATTACGAAGTAAGGACACATTGATGAATGGAGAAAGGGATCTGAAAGTTTGGACACGGCGCTCTAAGCGAATGTTAGATATGCGAACATTACTGGAATAGACAGCGCACCAAAAAGATCAACAACTTCAATTGAAAAATTCTCTGCCTCATTGTCAGAGATTGGAGGTGGAGTGCAGTTTTGCTTGTACGTCAGAAAAGCATTGGTGAGATCATCATATTGTGAGGCCCACTCCGCTACGAGATGTGCAATCCATCTGCTGCGATTGCAGGTGTCAAGTCATCTATTCATCTATTCAGTAAGAGGAGATTGTGCGCAGAGATAAATGGAGGAATACCATGTCTTTGTCATTGTAATAGTCTCAAGCTCCTGGTAGAGTGAAATTTCATCTCCAGCATGACTTACTGAGAACCCTTCCTCACCAGGAGGAGGGACCATAGAGTCTACATACATGAAATAGGCTGAGAAGTTGGTGAGGTCGAAATTGTCCAACGGTGCTTGTGATGACATGCTTGGTCCACCACTCTCTGCGCTTAGCAAATGCTCACACTCCACCAAAGGAAGTTCTGAGAGACCATCAGTGGAAACAGAATGGAAGTACAAATGAGCCATACTTTTGAGGAGAGCAGAGCAAATTTCACAGGTGTCCTGTTGATGTTCGCAAATGGCTCCAGCACGCAATGTTTTGGCTTTGCCCTGCCACCAACATGAACAACACATCATCTTGAAACCCTGCACAGAGAATTGCGACTGGGGGGCATGGGGAACAGAGGTGTAGATGAGGTGTAGTGAGTGCTAGCAGTAACAAGGAGGTTATGATGTTTCCCACATTACCTTGTTGATTTGTTGCGGGGGCCACGTGTGCAAAAAGTAGAGCTGGGCTTCATGTGTT
>MU179380.1:7658-105028 GCA_016767475.1 Suillus weaverae | reverse complement strand
GAGGATCTGTGGCTGAGTGTCGAAGGTGAGACTGTATAGTACCATAGCACATGGACCAAGATGATAACAAGAGTTGTACATGTGTGCCAAGATAAAACATGCTCAATAAGGACATACAATTACCAACAGCTGGTAACACCAGAACACTACCTTACAGCAGGGGGTGAGATCACATGGGGGGCTGAATTACTAATAGATAATTACACAGAGGGGATATATCTTATGTATGGATAACTAGGCTGCTGGATGTATGAGGGTTTTAGGCTTATAAGCCAGTTTGATATATCCTTCCCCCAATATGAGGTGGACGTGCTTCTGAATCTCTTTTAAACATATTTCGGGATACCAGATAAATAATAAGTAAGGTGACGAAACTCGAACAAAAATCCCTCCTCTCCCTGCAGATTACCCAACAACCGTTAATCACAACGAGCACGTCTCATGCTACACACTACTGCTGGTTGACAAATGCACGCGCTCCTGGAAAGCAATTGAAGTCATGCCGGTTACTGAATCGGAGTTGGACATGAGCTCCGCGTGATATTCTCGAACGCAAAGGATCAGACGTGGTCCTAGCACAAACAATTTCACAAGCAAGAAAATTTGAGAAACACCATAATAAAAATGATGTTCCAGGGAAAATGGGTCCTGTCCGAATTGATGAACCATGCTTGCATGCAAATGTCAGCAACGAATAGACATACCGCTACGATCTTGGGGGATAAATAAATGAGCTGGCAGCAAGACCCAGCAATGTAACTAGCATGAATGAATCTTCAGGGAACAAAGAGAACCCAAAATTGCCATTATGAGCTCACCTCACAAAGTAAACAAGGTGAGTTTTCATTAAAACCGCAAAGCAGTCCCCGACAATGCCTCCTGCCGAGTATCGTCGCAATTCACGGAAGTGCTTTACAGCAATCCAGACTGCAAAACATAGTGCGACGACCTCCCATACAGTACCGAGTATCCAAGTAATTGTGAACAGAAGTAGGCCACCTCCCTCGCCAAAAATACAATGATGGGTGCCAGAAAGTATGAGCTCATCTGGGATTCATTAATGAGCCTGGTGTCGTTCTTCCATAATTAAGCTTACCCCCCGAACTGCGCCTTCTTATTAATGCGGTGAGCAGTCCGACGGCGATGTAGACAGCCAGGAAGACGGCAATAAGAGTTATTAGCACTTTTCTGGATCGTTGATACATGGCATTTAACCGAGCGATCATGATGACTTGTGAAATGTTTCAGTCAGGTAAATGTCACCGAGGTATTGCAGCTGTGTAACTCACCACCCAGTATTGCATTTACGACTAAACTCGTCCAAATTAGTGCAAGGGACATAGTCAGACCTGACAAATACAGTTTGTTATCAGCCACGGAGGATCACGAGTTCACAACAAACTTACAGCTGTGGTAGTCATTATGTTTAACCAAGAAGATCGTCGAGAATCTCACTCACCCCTACATGGGAGCACAGTTGGTTAAATGGGAATGGCAGGCACTAGCGCAGAGAACTCACTACATCTGTCACCGAGATTGTCGGAACAACGACTGTACGCTGCCAGTCAGAGGAAAGGAACACGACGTGTATGAGGTGACATACTCAGAATCTGGACGCTGATTGAGAGAGATGGCTAATTAGCACAACACCGATTTTCAGCACTCTGAACATACACAGCATATGGTATTCCAACGTAGCGCGCCTAGGATATTGTCAAGTCAGCACGACCCGCCAAGCACACGTATGACACAAAATACATACACTCAAATACAGGACGGCCATAAGGGAGCAGCGTTGCCTCTGTTACAAACGAATTGTAATTGTATCATAGTACATAGTTCTTATGGCTTGAGACTCCGCTCACCCAGATCAGTTCGATCTGTAAGAATCACTTTGAGTGAGATAGCTCCTTCTGTAATATCATCACCCTACCTCTCGTCCAAAAGTCAGTGCTGCGGAGACCATAAGGACACAAGCAGTTCTGGAAAACTATCTTGCTTACCCCAATCATATATCATCCCAGCCGAGGAAGCAACTGTGAAACCCCAGCCAATGTCATAACGAGACATCACGGTCGTCATCCAGCTCTCCACGAACCTGTAATATAACTGAAAATACGATCTGATTCAATGGACGGCCACCAGCCCGGATCATTTGAGATTAGGGTCATGCTGTTTGAGAATGGGTGTGAGCGCGGGTGGATGGATGACTAGGGTGTTTGTGCTAGATATACCTGCTTTTGTGACCGAATAAGTATCGTGATTGACGGAGGCGAGGCTGGCCAAGTGAAATGGAAAGTCAGTCGGGCGACCCTCGATTGAATCAAATTAGCTACCGGTAGTCGTGAATATGCAAAAGCAGTGACTCAAGTGGAGCGCAAATCCAGACATTTCAGGAAGTGATGGCGCCGGAGTTTTCTCTTCCGCCCAAAACATCCGGGTTTAAAACTAGTGGCAACTAGTGGTTGAAGGAACGTTGAACTCAGAACTCAGTGAAAGATCGAAATCTTTCCGGTGCCGTTCTTGACGTATTTGGCACCACTCGGACACGCGAAGGTGTGACTTTTTCATTGAAGGTTCGGGTGAACCTAATCACGAGCATTACAGAAGAGCGAGAATTCAGCGATCACTTTCACCCGTAAAAACCACTGACAATATCCCACTGAGAAACGGCGGGGTGCCTGTATGAATACGCGTATTTAGTCCCAGACGTAGCAGCATGCAAAGAAATACGTCGCATGTTGATGGGTACAGCCTACGAGGTATTGGCTGATTAAATTGTACTTTAGGTTACGTGCGAGGGAAGATGTCACTCGTACCTCCTATGCATCGCTATCTGCGATCCAATATGCCTAGTCGGATACTGGGCAAAAAAAATGATAATTGATGTGGAATCTGCCGGGAGTGTATGTGATGAAGAAACTAAGAGAACGTGTGCGTGAAGGATTAGGTGATTTCCACCACGACATTGACGAGAAGTTAAATTTAATGTCAGATGCCGACAAATGGAATATCAAATATGTCACGTACTTGTGGAAGGTACTTGAAGTCAGGTCCGATTCATCGCATCAGCCGTGCTTTCCATGAATCTCGGACATATTTTAAACCATCCTCTACGCTGCTTCGCCCAAGTCCTTCAACCTACACGTCGATCATAAAGTCGTGCATCGTGAAGCCCTTCTCATGTTAGGTAACTTGAGCAGTAAGTCATTCTCAAGAAATTGCTCGAGGAGCGAATAAAGAATGCAGAAGCTGTGCGTGGGGAGGTGGCGAGGTAGTGCTGCGATGGAAGCGGTTGGTGGTTTAGTGTTACATGTGATTTAACTGCGCATGGCTGTTGGCGTGTCGAGTGCAGAGCAGGTCTTCCCTGGCGAGTAGACCAGAAGTTGTCATCGTTCTGCAGGATGCGGCAGAATGGCCTGTTCTTATACTGCTGATTTGGGGATCAAACACCCTCTTCGTCTGCTTCCAAAATTCAAGCCTGGAACAGAACCACAAAGGTAAGTGTATCCGTTTCGTTGATATCATCGACGGCACATGAAATCACTCACATTCGAAATCACACTCACATAAAATGTGGTATCGCACGCTTCAGGCTGTCGTTCTGCGCTGGTTAGTTTGAGTAGGATATCGATACCAGTAACCCAACTTGTCAGCACCAGTGATACGCATGGTATAACATGTATGGCTATGATACGCTCTCATACAGTCTGCACTCATCTCCAAATACCAATGTCGACTTCCAGGGCCAATTGCTATCATCGATGCCCAGACTGGCTGATACTGCCGTTGTTGTTCACGCCGATATGTCGGATCTTCCTCATCTAAGATGCGATTCTTTGGTTATCTAACCTACCGTCTCATCCTCGACTGCACACCGGACGCCTTCAAGTGTGATTGGTTCTGGCTGGTGTCGATGGGCATTGCTAATCTTCCAGTTGTCTACTAATGGGTATGTGGCAATGTTGTTCTTGAATTCTATAGACGAGCGCTTGATCTCAGCGGAAATAACGTTGCGCATGTATGGGCAGTTGAGGTGTGGTCAAAGACGAATAAAGAGTGGCCGAAACATCCACGCCTCCGAGTCAGTAGCGTTGCGTGCGCGCGTACTCGGAACAGTTTGATACGATGGGACAAAGAGAGGTGGTCTTCGTAAACATCCGCGCATCGGAACCTGGACACTGGCAAACTCATGGCTGGTCTTGGGCTGGTCCCTTGAGGTCTGGGATATCCAATCACAGAAATTGGATGCAGTGAGGAAAGGGGAATATGGTCCACTAGCAGTCACATGTGCACCAGTGTTCTGGACAAACATGCTGACCTCGTTCTTGTCGGCCATGCGTATTCAGCTTATCTCGTGGAAGCTGGCCAGATGAAGGTGTTTGTGATACGGCCGGACGGAGTGAGTGATCGTACATGGCGCAGAAGGCGTGAGGAAGTATTTCTCAGAATATTTTTGGACGTCTACTACCTGACTTTGATATCACAACTCATGTTCATGTACCCTAATCAAGGTGTTACTACTGCTATAGCCTATGATAGTTGGCTCTGTATAACTCTCGGTATAGACACGCGACTGCCATCTGTGATCACTGTGTTATTTGTGCATGATGTGGGTGTGTTGGATACTTGAAGGCTGGCATAGCTCATAGACTCGACTCGTCTCAGCGTCGTCACCCTCTACTTGAACTTAAATTGAAAGCTTCAAATATCGTACGTACCTCTGAATGTCTGTTCCTAGTAGTACACTAGTTTGGGGGACGACTCTAGCGAAACAAATCCCGCAACTTCTTGTGCTGAAACATGGTCAAAAACGCGTCATGGTTAAACGGCAAAAGTCGTATAATGTGAGCGGAACAACTATTTAAATCTTTAAAAATGGCTCATAGATATTATGATAAGCTCATGCTTGACTCCGCTTGCAAACATTTCCCAAGCATTCCCAGAGATTTGGTCACGTTGCAGACCAATCAACTCGATGTTTGCGATGGCTACTATGTGGACATCACAGCTGAAATATGGGACGATGTCATCGACTTGCTTAATCTCATTGAGGTGACTCGCGCGGAAACATTGCCTGTCCCACTGCCGCTTGATGCTTGGGCTATTTCATTTCCTGGCAATCAACTTGAATCGGCGCCAAGTCAGATTAACAGACAGGACAGCTTGTACGCACCCCAAAAATTCTACTAGTATTTCCAGCACTGAAGTTAAGACCATACTGGCAGCAGGAATGACTCAGATGACAAACTCACAATCAAAGTTGTTTTTCCATCTGGCCAGATTCAGACTGCTAAAATCTCGAGGGCAATGCGAGTAGACGAACTCGTTGCTGATGCTAGTCATATATTGGGACGTTGTCCCACTGATGTCACGGCGGTTTGGGGTGGGGCAATAATGCGTGAGGACCGGAGTATCGGATCCTACAACATCGAGGATGGTGACTCCATCAAACTTCAGGTGTCACTGCGTTTTGCAAAGCCAGTCATTTATCTATTCTCGCCCTCCGATATCGATGTTTCTGTCAAGCTCTCCCTCATTCCGGAGTGGAGCCTCTCTGTCATCTATCCCGTTGTTACCACAGAAAACCATGGACAGCACCTAGAATGGAATGTCCGCACCCATCAAGATGGGAGTCTGACTGAACATGGTTCTGGTTTAGATGTGTCGTACTTGTTCTGGGAGGCGGAGTAAGTCCCCTGATGATACATAAATCACTCTCCTAACTTGTATTACTCTTCGCAGGACGAATTTGGAAGCATTTCCCCGGTCACCAGCATCCAAACCGCTACCAGTAGATACATTCAATCCAATATCCAGCAGTCTCGATGATATGGATTCAGTCGTCATTTCAGTGGACAAAGTCACTGTTTACCTCGATAAATCGCTCAAGGCTTTGGGACTTCACACCGAAGCCAGAACATCATTCATAACGTGCGTACACATGCGCTACCTCAGGCTGTCAAAACATGAACACGTCACTAAAACTGCTGTGGTAGCTACTGGCTACCGTCCATCCTCAAGCACGAATACGTCGCCCTCCGATTTGTCCCTCAAGCAGGATACGAACGCGCCGCTTCTTTGACCATTTCTCCGCGGCCTGACGTCGTGACTCGCGTATGCATGTTGTTCAAAGGTATATGTAGAGAGCACCTAGGAAATTGGGCTAATGCACAAATGCAAGCAGAGAAAGATGTTGCTTGGTGGGTGGATGTAGTCGGAGTCGATCCTGCAAGAGCCGGTGACGTGACTTTGTTCAGGGTGTTGGAATGGGGCGGGGTGGAGGTTCTCATTTGATATTGAATCAGATTACGTGTAGGTGTTATCGTGTTTTGTGTTGATCAGTTCTGCATCTGACAGTTGTGAGGGGAACGTGAGCTCGACGTTGTCCACGAAATAGATGCATATGATTGTACATGGCCGCAGTTGAAAAGCTAGGGGTAATAACGCAAAGTTAAGGATCCAAATTTGAGTGTACATCTCTTGCTTCCGAGTAGATGGTCTTACCCGCGTGGGGAGTTTAAGACAATGAACACGCCAGCCATAAATCACGACTGTCCCTCCCTCCCCACCTCTTGTCGCACTACGATAGGCAACATACTCCATCAAAAATCACACCTGTTCCAGCGTCCCAGTGGCCTTGATACTTCGCCGTCTCCGCAGGACTGATCAAGCGGTAATTCAAGAACATGCACATTCCACGGGACAGATTAATATATGTACATTTTGCCATTCCATACAGAATCCATCGGTACTGTCACTGGACTTTCACCTACTGGTAAGTAGCCTACGCGATTTGTATGTTAAGTTATTCGTAGTGCGTGAGTTCGCTGCGTCGCGAGGATGATTTTACAAAATCCATAACATATATAGTCCTTGGAATAGCTCCATCCGTGTGCGCCTCGTGATAGGTAACATTACACTCCATGTCGTCCAGTCTAAATGGTGTGGTATAATAGAACTTGACACTATATGACTACAGGGCGAAAATAACATCATGAAACGAACCTACCTTCAAGTACTCAAGCTGCTTGGCGGCATATTTCTGGATATCCAAGATGGATGATACGCAGGCGGAAGCCTTCCTACAGGTGCATCATGGGGGGGAATCAACGTGCCAGCATCATCTTCTCGGTCGCAAGGTGCTGCTTCAGACAAGTTGCCATCCACAAGATATGACGCGCCAGTTGATGTGTATGAGGACTGTGCCCGCTCAGGGCTCAAAACGTGTGTTATCGGCAGAGTGGACTTCCTAGACCGGTAATTTCGTCGAGCTAAACTGAAATTGCGGTATCTCTGAGTAGCTACTGGGGAATGATGTGAGTACGTAAGTGCACACATTGAGAGCACAGGCACCTGGCTCAGTATCCGTGGAAGACACTCCATAGACAGGCTGAGCGCCAAGGCATTGGCCCAGAAACATGGATGGAGTGTCCTGGATCATACGAGGCCGCTTACCCCGTCTGTAACAGTAGACACCACCGAGCACTGCAATTATAGCGAGCGCTGCGGCACCCACTGCACCACCGATGACGGCTTTTTGTGAAGTAGATTTCCCAGAGCTAGACGACAATGCAGAGGTAGCACTAGTGCTAGTGAGGGATGCACCTGCCGTAGGGACCGTTGTAGATGTAGGAAGGGATGCCGAAGGTGAAGCTTGGTTCGGGCAAACCGTGAAAGTGTTGTTGTCATTTATTGCCTGCTGTTCTACTGCATAATCCGCTGTCCATCGACTGGGTCATCGTGAGGAATAAACTAATCCACTCTTCGATATTGGACTCACTAGAACCTAGTTCAGGATCAGTCAAGTACTGGCAGGCATGTGCGCCAAATAGAAACTCACCAGGATCCATCCGTCCAATAGGATCTATTGTACAGAAAGTTGTCAATCTTGATGTTTTCGTTGCACACAGCTTCCTGGATGCTTGCCGGAAGCCTAAAGTAGACCAAGTGGCGTTGTGAGTGAGTGCTCTGCCTTCAATCTCGGTTTACTCACGACTGATTCGTGCTAGTACCGCAGCTAGCAAGATAAGCCGTGTATGTTCCAGGAACTGCAGAATAAGTGAGCTATCGTTTGGAAATAGATTTAGTTTGAATTACGCGCGTCGATTCCTTCTATATTACCTGGATCAGCATCTTCTTGGCAACTACATGTTTAGACAACTGTTATTGGCTGGCCGTGAAGGAGAAGAATATAGATTACTTCATGCAGAGCATGCTTAATGCGAAAGCGACGGAATTGCAGCAGCAATCCGCTAATCATCAGTTCAGCGAACGTAGTGGATTGTTGCGATAAGAAAAGGCCTACCAACTTGATCGTTGCAATTATCACCGGGGGGGTTCGAGGCGAAAACACCAACCTCATCTGTTTGTTATGCATGTCAGTACATGTAAGAGAAAGGCTTGGAGAGACACCCACAAGCATTGTTGCATATTTGTCGAAGCCGCTGATATGTCATGCCTAACTTGACTATCTGAATGTTTATCACTCCAAACGATTAAGGACTCACAGGGCGTTTCACCAACTGCGTTTGCGTACCAGTCCAGTTGACCGCTAAGACACGTCGTGTTACCTGCTAAGACAGCACCTGCATGATATAGAAGTAAGAGGCCAACTAATGCAAATCCTTGCATGTCCGACGGTCTACGTGGTGCCCACAACATTGAGATGTACGAGGGCAAAAGGGTGGGTGTTCGGCTTGACATCGACAATTCATTAGTAGTATAGTACGTACTTTATATATTGTTTTGTTATCACACTGAGCTGAAGTCAATCACGAGGATTTGACGAGGATTGTAGTTTTAATCGGCAATAAGTTCCATCATCATAGGCACAACAATAAAACGCCTCCCCGCTTGGCTCACCACGAGTCACTAGCCGCACAAGTCGATTCGTCGATGGCTGTCCAGGCTGTGGGAAATCGGGATGACGACTCTGAATGAATGTTGCAATATGTCATCATCAACAATGAACATCGCTAGTGCCCTCTGATGAGATGCCGGCAGTAAGTTACGGTGACCGCTGTAACACCTAAGTTTTTAGAAGTCCTCACTAGTGGTATCTCGCACACCAACGGGCACATCTCATCGGTCTGCATAGCTTGACAGATATGAGCTTCAGT
The DNA here is from genome assembly GCA_016767475.1 of Suillus weaverae. Taxonomy (NCBI): domain Eukaryota; kingdom Fungi; phylum Basidiomycota; class Agaricomycetes; order Boletales; family Suillaceae; genus Suillus; species Suillus weaverae. The sequence goes on along the minus strand of MU179380.1, from coordinate 95,906 downwards.
GGACTAGGGGAGAGAATAGAAGGATATAGATAACAATATGTAGTATAGAATCACAAGCATCACCATAATTCTGCTATCGATCATCACATTTTTTTAAATATTTGAACTTGGAGAGCTTCTGATTGTGCTAAGGATCCAAATTTGAGTGTACGCCTGAGTCGCATGGTAAGTAAGATTCCTTCCGATCGACTTGTAACGGGAATAGAATTCGAGTTCTGCAGGGTCCCCTCATTGCAACCGCGTATCACAATGTGCAGGAAGCTTCGAAACGTAAGCTCCTACTAAGCCTACACATGAAAATGACTACAGCAGTAAGGGTCGTAGCAACAAATCGAAATGACACGCCGTTGACCCCAAGACAATGAATACACTAGCCATAAATTACGACTGTCCTTCCCGCGTAGTCCCTTCTCGTAAAAAGTCAACGTACTCGGTCAAAAACCGCACCTGTTCTAGCGTCTCAATGGCCTTGACGCTTCGCCGTCTCCGCACAACAGTGATCGCGCGCTCGACGAGTTGTAAAGTATCCCTCCTAACATGACTCTCCAAGCCATCGGCGCCTTCTGCTGGGTTCGGTGATAAGTCCACGTTGATCCACCCGCACAAGCCGATTTTTAGTGCCCAACAGCATGCTACGAGGCCTGCCCTACCCAAACCCCCACGACAATGCACAAGGATACTTGCACCGCGCATCGTGTAACCGTCGATGAGTTTTGTCAGAGACTCGTCTAATGACTGAGGCGATAGTGGAGCAAGGCCTTCAGGTAGCGGTATCCTGCAAGCACGACGAAAGTGAACAGCTGAAGGACTCGACAGATGGAGTGCTTACCGAAGGATGTCCATTCCTGCCCGGTGCGCAGAGCTCACGTAGTCTGACCAGTGTATCCCAAGTAACTCAAGCTCTTCGTCATCCAAACAACTACAAAACAGTTAACTATGCACAGGACATGTTAATATGTCAACTAACCAGACAATACAGCGTGCTCCAACTTGACTTATACGCCGTAAATCAATGTCAAGATCTCGACAAACGGCGCTGCGCCCTCTGACCGGACCTGCGAGGCGCACTAGCAGCCGTTTTTGGCACTAGTCAGCAAATACACTCGTACCGTGAGTAAAACGTACCCTTCTTTCCTGGACACGAGGACAGCATCAAGTTACCAAGCTTGAAACAGCGCTTGGTACCATGAATATTTGATATTGGACGGAGCAATGCGCTGGGCGCTCTCAACTTGGTGGCGTTCTGCGATGCAGCCGAGATTGCTAGTCTACATCATCAGGCTTATACGTGAAGAACAGTGACGATATGGACTCACTGTTCACGTTCACTGGAATTAAGGAAATCAAGCATAGAAGGAAAGACAACCTTCGGCAGAGCAAAAGTCCCTCTTTGTGAAGACAAAGACCGGTTGCTCGCCAAATCATCGGATACCACGCGAACTTTGACACTCTGTTTAAGAGTAGGAGGAGAAAGCTTTGCTATGAAGGGAAGCGAAGAACGAGGTTTGGTAGCGAGCGTCGTTAAGCGCGTGTCAATGGCAGCCTGAAGAGCCTCAGTTATGGACTGCGGTGGCTGGTTTATAAATGCTGGGGGTATCGGGAGGGGAGGGGTATGAGGCATAGGTTCTGGCGAAGGAGGAGAATGCGCAGCTATCGAGGGTAATAATGGGCTTCGACTTGACCGACGCGAGTGAGCCTTACGTGAGACTGCTAGAGAGGTAGAGCTCGTTGCTGATGGTATGTGCTGGGCATAGTCTGTGATGCGATGGAGGGTATAAAAATCAGGTATATGGAAGATGACAGGCGAGGGCTCGGGGTTGCTTATAAGATGTGATGACATTGCAGGTAATAATTCCGGAGGTACAATGGCGGATATGCTGCATTTGCAAGAACACTATGAGACACGGTCCTTCAGAAGTGAATTAAAACGAACTTTAACGGATGCGTTTTAGACGTCTTGACGGGCATTATACGATGTGGGGTGCCGTCGGAAATAGATGTGGTTGGCATTTGTGAGGAAAGAGTATCCTCGAGCGCTGCGTTCAGCTCTTTCTGGAGAAGCGGACCAAGGCAAGGGCAAACACTTCCGCTAACGAGTGCATTTCGCTGTTCGGAAGTGGTTATCACTTGTGCAGTGGCACAGGATGCCTCTGGACATGGCCACCACAGTACACCATTCATATTTGATACCTGCCGGACGCGCAGGTCGCGAAAGGTGTCTGGCGCATTCAGTAATAGTGGTGCATATGGTATGGGACAGCCTGCAACGGCGGTTAGTGAAAACAGATTGAATGATGGCAACAAATGACGCACCTCGGTGGCCGTACTTTATACGGTTGTACTCGCTCAGGTGGTACTGCGAGGCAAGGTGCGCAAGCTGGCGTGGGCGACAGTGAGTTACATGCTGGTCACCATTAATACACATGACTTACTTGTGTGACCCACGGTTGTATGGCTACTTTGGACTGAATAAGCGATTTCGGCTGTGATTGCGGATGCTTCGGAAGGACGCTGGGATCCAACTGCGCGGGAGGCGAGGCAGGAATACGTTCCGCGAGGGTGGACGTCATGACTGGGGAATAGCGGGGATATTAGTAGAAATACCGCTATAGGTAGCTAGGGTTTTGTATGACCATTGAAAATAATGAACCTCGATCAAGGCGCGCGGCAGCACTATTCGCTACCATCGTAATGGAGACCAGGGTTCTGCCGCAGACCCATCCTGATCATGAACCATGATAAACCTTGGCTCCGTTCAAGCTCCCACCATCTATATGTGATCCGGCTACGGAAAAGCACCAGCTGCAGATATTATTATCAACCGCAAGATCTACTTATAGCCTGCATATCATATGAAACGTGCATCATCGATATCACTGGCACTCGTAAGCAACTGATCCTATAAATTTTGCATCGATTACAGTGAGCACCCTAGTGCAGGTCAACCCTCCATGATGTGCTGGAACATCGAATGAGAAACCGGTCCTTAGGCGACGAGCGTCCAATCTAAACTTCCAGATTCAACGGCACCAGCGAGGCCCGCCGGGCCATACTTCTCACCGGTGCGACCTCTATCCGTGTGCCGTACGGCTGATGGGCCTGTCATTGCAGAGGGCGTCCGTGAGCCCGAGTCGGGCTATCACTAAGTTGATGATCATAGTGTGGCGTATATCGTGCTTGTGCTCATCCGTTGGGGGCTCTCGTCGTCATCAAACCCACTCTCTAGCATTGCCTCCAGCTCCGCACTACCAACTACATTATTCCCACCTGCGATATGGTGTCATCCGAGGACGGTCATTGAAAATAAACGAACATGCCATAAACTCAGCGAATACGAAGCTTCAGACGCGGAGATACCGGCCATCCTTCGGTGAGTGGTCAATTTCAACATCCTCCAATTCCTGCTGATTTATATTTCCAGCATTCCATGGCGATTCATGCCCTGCATCGTTGCGCGGTGCTCAATGAGACTCGTGAGATCCTATTCAACCACTACGATCTCCCTTTCGACCATCTTCGGCTTGGACGCCGCGGAATTGTTGCAGAGCAATGGTCATAAAGATTCTCTATCTGCTATCTCGCAGCGCTCACCGAAATCATCTTCATCTCGTGCGGCGCGGGTGATCTCCTAATCATGAGCAGCACATTTGCCTGCATTAACGATGGAGCATAAGCAGAAGACTACCGATCTACTTTTGTCGATATGTACAATGAATGGGGCTTTTGGAATATCCCGTGGATTTTTCTCCTCTTGAAATACAGACATGGCAGACATGGTCGCAGAGACTGCAGTCTTGATAGCTCGAACCCCGCTTTCAATTCGTACAATGACGATCAAGAGGACGGTTACGTCCGGTCGGAGTTGGAATTGATGTGTAGCTTGAGACTTTCCTCTCGTCACGATTTTTGCAACGATGTCCCGCTTGATAGTAAAAAATTTACCCACATACCTGACACCAGATCGCCTCAGAAAGCACTTCGAACAACAAGGTGCTCCCTCTGGGACCATCACAGATGTGAAAATTTCACTCAAGCAAGATGGCACATCGCGTCGATTCGGTTTTGTTGGCTTCAAAACGAATCAGGAAGCAAGCACTGCAAGGGACTGGTTCGACCGCACGTTCATCGACTCGACGCGAATTGATGTTATGGTTGTCGCAGTAAGTTTTTTCCTCCCAAAGTGTCAACATTTTTTTGATAATAAATCTGCCCGCAGGGCACGAAAGATGCTCCAGCTCCTCGTCCAAATAAAAGAAGACGCCTGGAAGATACCGCCGCAGATCCGGGACCATCGTCGCGACCGCATGTTCACAAGGCAGACAAAAATGGTAAGCCAAGCGCATCAGCTCCTTCGGCGCCAGGGTCTCCGCTGGATCAGTTCATGGATGTCATGCAACCTCGCACGAGAAAAGGTCCGTCGTGGGCAAATGAAGCCAAGGAATCTCATCCAGTACTACCGGCCGGCTCTCCCGAAGAATTGACAACATCTGATGGACCAGATAATAACGAGGCTGTCTCGGACCTCGAATGGATGCGACGACGTATGAACCTAGTGTCAGATTCATTGCCCGATAAAGTCTTTGAGCAGTCGGATGACGAGCATGAGGTTAACCAGAGCGCTGCTCCTGAAGAACACCAGGACTTGACAACGAAGACGATTATGCAGACTTCTCGACTATTTCTTCGAAACCTTGCCTTCTCATGTACGGAAGCCGAGATCATGGAGCTATCTCAACCGTTCGGGGAAGTTGCACAGGTGAGCATCTCGTACCCTTGTCATGTATTCTCCATACCCTTCGCTTTTTCTTGATGATAAACACTTAGGGACATCTGATCCTCCAGGGATGTGCTGATCCCCGGGAACCAATAGTAGAAAATTTATCTGACTTTTATTCCCATTTTACGATTTGTGTGTCGTTGATCACTTCGCTGACTTCCCTATCCTGCCAGGTCCATATACCCATTGACTCCTTATCTAAGAAGTCAAAGGGTTTAGCCTACGTAACCTTTAAGCAGCCGATGTCTGCTCTCTCGGCGTATGAGGCGCTGGACAAGACGACCTTCCAAGGTCGTCTTCTCCACATCATTCCTGCTGTTGACCGTAAGGGCAAGTTCGAAGTACTAGAGGGCGAGGGGAAAAAACAAACGTTGAAAGATGAGAAGAGTTCTCGACGTAAAGCTACGGCTGGGCGGGAGTTTAATTGGAGTATGTTGTACATGAATGTTCGTCAAATCATGTTTTTTACGCACTATGTATCGAGTTCTCATGCAATGCATGTGCAGAGTGATGCAGTGGCGTCTTCTATTGCCGATCGGATGGGAATTGCCAAGGCGGATATCTTGAATCCTGAGTCAGATAATGCGGCAGTCAAACTTGCGCTTGCAGAGACGCACGTTATCCAAGAGACGAAGTCATACCTCGAGTCCCAGGGGGTTGTCTTATCGTCATTTTCTTCCCGAGCGCGGTCCGATACTACAATACTTGTGAAGAACATCCCCTATGGCACCACTGCGGAGCAGATACGTGAGATGTTCGAGTCGCACGGAGAACTCAGCCGCGTCATCGTACCACCGGCAGGTACCATGGCGGTGGTGGAATTCGAACAAGCAGATGAAGCTGCCAAGGCTTTTCGAGCTGTAGCTTACCGACGTCTCGGAAGTAGTATCGTCTACTTGGAGAAGGGTCCGATGGGCATGTTCCAAGAGGCTGCAGATGCAGCAGGAAACTCTGGCCGTACGCTGACAACAGCATTCAAGCCAATCACTATCGCCGAACAGGAAGCTGGCAGCGGTGCTGATGCGGACGAGCCTGCTTTGTCTGCTGGGACGACTTTGTTCGTCAAGAATCTGGCTTTCAGTACCACGGCAGAGCGTCTGATGCAGGTCTTCCGGGGTCTTTCTGGATTCTCGTTCGCGCGAGTGCAGACCAAGCCTGATCCCAAACGCCCTACTGTTCCTGGTGCTGAAGCCCCCCGGCTGAGTATGGGGTATGGCTTCGTGGGGTTCAAGACGGCCGAAGATGCGAAGAAGGCTATGAAGAGTATGCAGGGCTTTATACTTGACGGACATTCATTACACGTCAAGTTCGCTGGGCGCGGAACAGAGGACGAGCCCAAGGACAACACAGTCGCCAAGAGCGGGTCGACAAAGATGATAGTGAAAAATGTTCCATTCGAAGCTACGAAGAAGGATATTAGAGAGCTGTTTAGGTTAGTACAATCTACTGTCTATGTGCCTAATATCCCATTCAACTCGCACCTATATAGTGCCCATGGCCATCTCAAATCCGTACGTCTTCCGAAGAAGTTCGACTCGCGTTCGCGTGGTTTCGCGTTCTTGGAGTTCCTCACCCGGCACGAAGCGGAGAACGCATACGCTGCACTACGACACACGCATTTACTTGGGAGACATCTTGTACTCCAGTGGGCGGAAGAGGCTGAACAAGACATAGAGGTTTTACGGAAGAAGGCGGGTGTGGGGTATGGTGATGGTGCTGAACTGCCTGGGCGTAAACGGAAACTTGAAATTGCGGGAGATGATACTGGTGGTGATATAGAATGATGACTTCATTTACCACCGGGACGATATTTTGTAGACGCGACGCGTCCATTTTCACACCACCGACGTTGGTCAATGAACTACAACTAGTTAACGACAAACTTCAACCTCAAACTAATCACTCTTCAATGATGCACAATTCCGACGAGGATATGCAGACATTGCCTCCTCCGACCAAACGACAACGTACGAGCCACCGCAGAGCATCCGAATCATTCATCGAGCAGTCGCAGTTTTGGTTTGCTGACGGGGACATCGTGGTCGGCGCCGAAGGGCAATCATGGAAGATTCACTGGAGCAATCTCATGTGCTCTGTAATCTTCGCGGATATGCTCGAACTTCCGCAGCCGGCCGACATCGAGAGAATGCATGGGTGTCCTCTGGTCAATTTGTCGCAAGATTCCGCGAATGACTGGCTAGTCGTCCTGACGTGGATATACCAACGCGAATAAGCCATGGCTAGAAAAGCTGCGGACCGAAAGCGTGCCTGATCAATTATCGCGTGGAACGGAGTAGAAAAAAAAAGCGCAGACATCCTGGGATGACGAATGTTCTGCATACTGTTCTGGATTCGTCGTTTTTGAAGGATAAGCGGTGCATCGTGTTGGATTTCAGGTTCGCGATAGCGTGGTGTGGCTTCCTTGTAGATTTAAATGAGTCGGGGGCACTCTCTCGCGGGGTTGGCGAGATAATCATGTGGCAGATACGACTCATTCCTGTAGAGGATATTGATAGGAGGTGGTAAAACATTGCTACCATGGAGCACATGTGTGTCACTTAGTTGGAAGTCTTCGATGTGTTTCCCGTGAAAGGAGGCAATTGAAAGTGGGTTAAACTCTCCCGCCATAACTTGGGGCATGTACATGATGAGTCCTGTCACGTATTCGTAGAGAAAACAGTTAACAGTAAATGTTCAATGATTATGGTATCTACCGTTTTGTACCAAATATAGCGAGTACCCTGTGGGTAAACATATGAGATACTTATAAAAACCCACACAAACACTATGTGCAGTATGTATGAAACATCGAATGAGATACCGTCCTCACAAAAACAAGCGTCCCGATCTAAAATTTCTCTCCTGGATCTAACGGGCCCAGTGGGCCATACTTCTCACCGGCGCGATTCCGGTCCTCTATTCGTATGCCGTACGGCTGATGCTGTACGGGGGGAGTTCGTGACCCCGAGTCGGATGACGCGTAGGACATGAGACGCTGTTGTGATGGGTTATCACTAAGCTGATACCGTGTGGCGTACATCGCGCTCGTGGGCGTCCGTTGCGGGCTCTCATCATCATCATCATCAAACCCACTCTCCAACATCGCTTCCAACTCTGTACCGCCAACCACCTTATTCCCATCCGCCCCATGTCCAGACACAAACAAACCAACAGGCGGAGCAGGGAACTGAGTATTGTTCTCGTTGTATCCACCAATCTGCGGGCCATAATGATCGTCCTCGGATGATACGACGGAATGCGTGTCTGATCTGTCGCTGTATTGACTATGGGATTCATGGCGCGCACTGAGCAGGTCGTTTTCAGAAGAAATGTATCCTGCTGGATGCATGCGATCAAAGTCACGCCTCCGCCGTTCCTCACGCTTGAGTTTGCGTAAGCGCGAGCGCTCCCAATCTTCCCAGCGGCGAAGAGGAACCGAGGAACCATCGAAGATGCCAGAGCCAGGACCATGCCCTTCTCCCTTTGCCTCCCCTTCTACTTTTCTATAACGTATCCGTTAGCACTGCAGTAACTACTTACACAAAGCGGAATATACACACCTTGTCTCTCCCCATGAGAAGTCATCAAAATGCCAGAATGCATACACGGGAAGAATAAAATTCCACACCGGAAGCGCAACGAGGTATATGATCATCCAGAACACATACACGACCTTCCTCGTTGTTATCAATATCAGCACAGCGGGAAGACCCAGTACAGATACAAGTAGCATGAGTGGGATCGCTTCCTCGAAGGTCGTTGGGGGTTGCATGATCATGCCCACAATGAGCGCATACGTGAGTACAATGGCAATGGGTAGCACGACCGTCCCGACCAAATCCATGAAGACCACGAATTGCATGCTAAAGCAGAATGTCCCGCATAGATTGCGCACAAGAACAAGTTCCATCAAATTGTGGATCGTGCTGTTAATCCATCGACGACGTTGGGAAAGGAGAACTTTGAAGGTATCGGGTACAACAGTGCGGCATTTGGCTTGGGGTAAGAACATCATCTTGCGATTGGGGAATGTGCGAAGGAGAATGGTGGTGAGGAAACGATCTTCTCCGAGTAGAAGAAGGTTTTGTTGGTGCAGCGTGGTGACCTCGCTTTGACTGTATTCGCGTACAATCTCAGGCTTGACGATGAGAGGGATCCAATCGTCGCCCGTCGTTTTGCGTGCTTTCAGTCGAAACATGGAGAAACATCCTGGCAAACATGAAACACCACCGAAGACGGATTCGAAGGCTTTGGCTAAGTGGTGGGAGATGAAGTATTCGAAGACTTGGATGGCGGTGACCCAGGAATCACGTTTGTTAGCTATGCGAGTCTCACCGCAGACGCCCATGATCATCTGGTCGTGGTGCATACAGTTGACGAGGTATCTCAGAGACTCAGGGTATACTTTGGTATCGGCATCAACCTGTGGATACATCGATATACGAAAGTAACGTGGTAGATGAACACGCACCATCAAGCAGACCTCAAAGAAGTCAGGCGTAACACCCATCAGGGTATGGATCTTCCGGAACAAGTCGAAATCAAGAGGGGTCATCCGATCGTTATATGTGACGCGAGAGAAAAAGTTCATGAGGATAAGCTGACTGTCTCGTTTGCCGCGGTTTCCAGGCTTTTTGTCACTGGTAGCCTCGACCTCCGTTCCGCACTTGACAACAATGACTGTGGGTGTACGACGGCCAGCAACCGCTGACCGATGTCATTAGCACCAGGCCCTCGCGCAAAGGAATGAAGACGTACTGTAGTGTCCTGCATAGACCATTGCCCTGTTTTCCCGCTTCATTCCACTTCCAATTGCAAGATAACTCATAGGCATGGGATTGCCAAATCGAGGATCTGCGTCCAATAATCCCACACAAATATCCGGTGTGCTCATCTTCTCTCCTGCGCCAGTGATCATGCCATCGGCCACAACAAAAAGCAGCTTGCGTGCATCAGAGTAAGTCGTCCGCGAAATGGAATCCAGCGTGGAGCGTATAGAATCTTCACCCTCAGAGTAGCACGTTACGAGGCAGATGGCAAATAACTCGGTGCCGATTTGCGTGAGAGACATGACAGGTGCGGCTTCCGGTAATAAGGTTGTGCTGGAAGATGCAGGGAGGCGGGTGGGGATTGCTTTGACGAGTTTCTTCGACCCATGAGGGCCAGCCCATGGTGCCGTACCCGTGCGATTATCAACTGAGATATTTGCACCCCCGGGCATCACCGCCGGACTGATGGCCGACCTATTGAGATGCGACTTGTCCGGAGGACCTGCAAGCTTCGCAGACAGGAACCAGTTGAATACACACGCCATTGCAAAGCGGACAAGGACGAGGGCAAGGATGACGATGAGTCCTACATATAGGAAAAGGGAGCTGACGAAGCAGCCGGGGGTGATCTTGGCAATGTTCCCAGCGTAATATCGCTGATAGAGGCATGGGACTGCTGTAAGGATGTCGGCACGGTTGTAGAATAGACGAGTGCCATCCTTTCCACTAGAGCTCGCCTGTGTCTTCAGAATTGTGCGGATTGCGAGATCTACAGCGTCGGAAGCTACTGGGCTGGGGTGTTGTGTCATGTAGGGATTCATGTTTAGCACAGCACCGTCGATCACGAAGTAATTTGGGAGTGCAGCGACCTGGTCCCAGTCGTAACCAAGCAAAAGTGTTGTCTCCTGGATATTGAGTTGCGTAAAGGTGGAAGAGGCGTTGATTGCACCAAGAGGACAGTCTGTTGTAGAGATACACGGTTGGTCCAAGGCGACACGGAATTTGAGACCTTGGCATGCGGAATATTGGCTGGCGGTGCGATAGAAGTATGGGGTGATGTCCTGTCCTGGCTCCTTAAGGGTAAGCTGATCAAGGTTCACGCTTGCAGGACTCTTGGCCTGGGTGACATTGTATAAAATGCCGAGTATGCTAAGAGTACCGGGGATTGAGCCAAGAGTTGAGTACCTCGAGGGGTTCATGCTAGATGTCTCAGGACACAAGACCTTCTGAGTGCCGACGGTGATGAAGCCAACGATGAGACATAGGATAGCGATGATGAAACATAGGGCGATTTTCTCTCTCCAAGCCTGGATCTTGCCCTTGTCTTTAAGACCGCCGAGAGAGCTGAGCAAAAAGGATGGAGCCCAGAAAGTAATGATCTGAGCGAACAAGCGCCATGGGTCGAAACCACTGCTCTGGGAGCTGGCTTGGATAGTACCTGATGCGGAAGGGGCGAGTGATGACTGTGGATTAATGAGAGGTACTGGTGCGACACTTCGCTCCGGGCGAGTGAGGGTTTTTGCACGGCGTATAGTTGTGCCCGTGGGCTGAGGTGGACGATTTGTAGGGACTGGGACATCAGCAGATGCGAAGGTAGGCTGTGGTGCGAACCTAGCCGCCATGGCTTTCTCTCCGGAAAAAAGATTGACTTGCACACCCAGAACGGTGCTTTGGTATCTGGAGATAATAAAGAGCGGTTAGAAATGAAAGACAAGGAAACAAACGAAAAATCGTGAGCCCGGAGCAGCCAGCTGAGTTGTAGTAGAAAGGCGGCCAAGCTCTTACTCTAGCGTAGCAACAATAGTCAGCGCTCACTGCACGTGAGACTTGATAGCTACTAATAACTATTAGTCTATTACTAATAGTCACTTAATTAAGCACTTTGCTTTGTTTGCCAAACAAGTATTTGATCTCCTCTCTCTCGTTGTTCGGCCCAGTGAGCACTGAACAATAGGCTATAGTTCCCCTGCATATATCACAACGGTCAGTATCTCAATGTTCACTTAATCATTCGCCACCACTGCTCCGCAAGAGCCTCTTGCTTGCCACTTGAAGCCTGGCATGTCACTAGCGCTACGCGCATATATCAAAGCTGACACTCAAGAGCGTCGTGACTTTCTAGAGGAGTTACAATAGTTTAGGCGCTACTAGTATACTAGTGATGCCAATAATATCACTGGGCAATGGGCACAGGGCAATGGGCATGACCCCACGCTACAGCTTGGAGCTTAAACTAAGCTTCAAGTACATTAGATTACCGACATATTAGCGCCCTGTTGACTCTCATGATTTAGACTCACAACTCAACGGACAACGCTCCAAATGTCCAAACCACCTCAGCCGCCGCATTCCGGCAATGGCATGCGCTCGAAATCTAAGGCCATGCAGAGTGGAAGGAGTCAACGCACTTTGTCAACCATTGTCAATACTGTTACACTCTCAGGCTCCCAAAGAGGATCCTCCTTGGGGAGAACAGTGACTACGGCAGTGCGTTCCGACACTGACTATGACGATCACTGCACCTCGAGTCGACAGGACGCAGGGCAGCTCACGAGGAACACAAAAGTCTCTGAGTGCATCACCACCCAGCCTAGGGATGGCGACTCACAGGTTTGACAGTTCACTGGTATCCCAGTGGCAGATCCTGATGTATTTTACTTAGGCATCCACCTTGGAACCTCCACCTCTGTAGGGTGCTCATACTGAAAACAAGTCTTCATTGATTCAGTGACCTCATCTTTAGTCCCATAATACCACTGCCACTGGCAGAAGATTTGACAGGTCAAATCTTCGGTACGATGAACGACTACGTTGCCAGTGGTGCATTTGGAAACGTTTACAAATGTGAATGGAGACGGCCGTCAGGCTCTGTCAAGGTCTGGCCAGTGGGCAGTGCCGGCGTAACTTGCTGATCAGCCTGTTCATTATCGTAATACAGGTCGCAGTAAAATCCTTCAGGCATCACATGAATTGCACCTCGGAGCAGGACTTTAGAGTAAGGGTCTATGTTTTTCTGTTCTGAATACTATTTTATGTGGATTCGCTAGAGGTTTCGACGAGAAACTGCAATATGGGCACACCTCGTCCACGACAATATCGTCACACTTTATGGAACGACAGAGGGGTTCGGGCCAACCACCGCCCTTGTCTCCCGGTGGTTTCCGGAAGGCACGCTGTTCCGTCTGATCACAAAACAGGGTGCTACATTAACCGTTAAGTCCAAACTGAAGCTGGTAACTCAACCCTGTCTAGCTGCAATGGACCTATTCTGAATTCTTCTTATCCACTAGCTTCACGGCATAGCATCTGGGCTTTACTATCGTCTGTATTCCCTTCATGACCGTCTTGCTTCAACTGATTAATTTGTTGTTAGTTCACGCTTTTCCCGTTGTACACGGTGATATCACGAGCGTGAGCTCATCCTCTTCACATTCAATTGCACCTACTAAATAACCCAGTCCAACGTTTTGGTAGATCTCAATGATGGAGAATACAAGGCTTGCCTGACGGACTTCGGTTTGTCGAATGTCCTCTGCGGACATTTAAAAGACCGCCTAATTGAAGGATCAACTGTTCGGCCTGGTGGAGTCAGGTGGACTGCGCCTGAGTTGCTCAAGCCACATGATCCCCCTTCCGATATCAAACCGACCACGCAGAACGACATGTATTCCTTTGGTCGTGTCATGTTCCATGTAAGTGTAAGCATCTCAAGTCCACAAAATCCATATTTACTGTATCATTCATCCCAGTTGTTAACTCTGACTGTTCCTTGGCATGACATTGACGAGTACAAAGTCGTTCAAAAAATCCAAAATGGAGAGGATATCCCGCGTCCTGAGATATCCGAGGCGACGTCTGACATCACAGATGCCCGCTGGAATCATATCGAGCAGTGTTGGTCAATTGATTCGTCTGCTCGTCCATGTGCCTTTACGACTATGAACTTCATAAAGGGGGAATTAGAGGCTCCGAAACAAGATGTAAGCTCATGACTTGTCTCGTCACGTGGGAGTAGAGTTTCTGACTCTGACAGGATGTCCTTGATGGCGAGGTACAGGAGAGTCATCAAAGTGCATACTTGGTCGTGGAGCAGGTATGAATTTGCCAGCCTGTGGTTGAAGTAATTCAGCTTTAATATTTATCAACCAGGCTAGAATTTCGATCGCACCGTCAATTCAGTCTTCCTCGCGAACCCTTATTCCGTCACGCAATGCCGTTCCCTCTAGCCCTCTAGCATACCATCCCTTTTCTACGGCCTCGTCACTGGTGAGAGTCTAGTAGTGCATTGTTTTTATGTGTACTGATCTTTCCACGCGATCAAGTCACTTGCAGGTCCTTTAAATGTGTTACTTTTTGGGGAGACTGGAGTTGGGAAAAGCGCCATCATCAACTTGATTATGGGACGCGACGTTGCACAGACGTCGCCAGATGGAGCAACCTGCACACTGCAGCATACCTTCCACGAAGTCATTCTTGGCGATCGCCGATTCAAACTTTGGGAAGTTTCCTCACTCGACTCGATGGGCTTTTTCCGGACCCTTTTTGCAAAATGGCGACTGAAAAAATCATTCAAGAAGCTGTACAAAGATGACGGAGTCTACCTCCTTTTATACTGCATGAGAGGATCGAGGGCCCAGAGAGCACTGATCAGTGATTATAAATTCTTCACTGACATTGTCGGCTCCACAACCACTGTGGCAGGCGGTGTACCAGTCGCCGCTGTGGTCACCTCCTTGGAAGATTATCCTAAGGACATGGATAAGTGGTGGACGAATAACAAGGATAATCTGGAACGCCTCGGAATGCGGTTCTCCTCACACGCTTGTATCACTTCTCTCCCTGACGATCCAACATCTTCACCCGCAATGCGCGCACGTCGACAGCGATCAGAACAAACCATCCGCTGTCTTATTTATGAGGCCTACCGAGCAGGTACCGAAACATCTCGCAGTCCCAGTCCAGCTTTGACTGTATGAAAATTCGAGCTTAGTTGCGCAATACTTATTTTTTGGAGATTTGGGTTCCCCGGCGGGGCGCTGTGCGTACGTTACTATTACAAAATCGATTCAAGGCTTGATCCTGTCGATGACCGTTCTGCATTACCCTCTGTTTGACCGATATATATCCTTTATGTCTAGTACTTAGCATATATTTGTAAAGTTCGATACTCACTGGTACTCACTGTATGGTTATCGTTGTTCTTGCAAACCATGTGACTCGGGTTTGCCATCGTCAAGCCTAAAGCCTAAGTAGTCGCCAATGAACATATATATTACGCTGGCGAACCTGAAAATTTGATGCTTGACGATGAAATCAGAAAGGCTATTACTATAATGTTACATGGCTGAGTAAGCCAGCGTTTTGATCTGATACAGAATTTCAGATGTATGTCTGACTACTTACATCTCATCAATTGGGCATAACACTTGTGAAGACAAATATTCTGCACGACACTTCATTTCCACATAAGCTTGAATACATTACGATCCTCACATAGGCCAGGGCGGTTTGTAGATCTAGTGCGTCTTTCGGGCGCCAGTCGAGTTCTTGCCTGGCGACTGCAGATCATGTCATCATTCGCGAAGTCCAAGTTGAAGGCAGCGAGAGATGCTATTGGCAAGAAAAAGTACGAACAAGCACGTGAAGCTGCCGCGCAGGTTCTTGACTACGAGCCTGATAACTATACCGCGTGCGTTCCCAATTCAAAAGAATGTGTTGCGAATCTCATATCCACTGTCTTGCGCCGGGCAGCCATGTGTTTCTTGGTCTTGCTCTCTTAGAACTCGGCCAGCACGTGAAAAGCGAGCAAGTAAACCTGACGATTGTTGTAGGGCGCATAGAAGCTGACTTCTGATCAGCTTTATCGAAAGGCCATAGAGCTCAAGGATGATCAAGTACTTGCATGGCAGGTACAGTATGTTACTGGTCTCAAATCAGCGATTCTAACCTGATATGATGCATAGGGTATCGCAAAGCTTTACGAACAAACTCACAGATGGAACGATCTGGCGGATACTCTGGAACATATAATGCAGATATTCGCGAAAAAGTGATTGTATTCTCATTGTGATGCATACTTGATGAAGCTGAGAATTGAAAATCTTACAGTGACGACGCCACGAAATGTGCCGAGACCCTTCAAAAATTCATCGATATTCGCCGACAACATGGGACACGCCGTGAAGTATGAATTCGCCCATCTTGAAGATGTCTTGCTCAACGTGTTCAGATCATTCAAGCATTATTCCTTTACCTACCAGACTCCTCTTTGTACCCGGTTCTATCAACACTTCCTCCACCCGATGCTACGAATCCCACCTCGACCTCAATTTTTCCTACTCAATCGGCAATCTACAACTCACTCGTTGTCTACGAGGAGCTTATTTCGCTGACAGAACGAGAAGAAGAGATGTTCATCAAGTCTGAGTTTGACAAGCGACGCACCCGCCTTGGAGGCCCTAAGCCTGAGCAGCTCAGGAAAGACATTGGCATCGAGGTTTGGTACTCGTCAAAGGTAAAGCAGCCTTGCGAATACTCCGGCTGTCAAATTAATCTTCGCCTTGCAGCTTCCAGTGCTATATAACGATATTCTTAACCACCCCAGTACCTCGGACGAACTGCGGCGCGCCACAGAATCGAAACTCATTCGATATAAACAACAATTGTTCCTGGCACTCCCCTCTACTGACCCAGAAAAACGTCAAGTTGGCATGCAGCTGGATGAGATGGTTCACGGTATTGTGACGATTGGCATTCCGGATGAGTTTGCTTGGTGCATGTGGTTTGAAGGAAGAGATTCTGATACAGTTGGTACTGGACATGCCATCAATTTGACTATGATTACTGAATTGGGTACTCTAGAGGGTCTTGGTCTTGCGTATCTCAAGCAGTTCCTAGAACTCTTCCCGACGAGTCCATTAGCGCTGATGTTGACAGGATACTTTGCATACAGCGGGGCTGCCCATGGTGAGGACGGATCAACAGAAGAACTGACCTTTACGGTGGATGGCGACCCTTACGATATTATTCTTGTAAGTTCACGAATCACGTCCCAGAAGATATCACTAACATATCATATCTTTTCAGGGCGCCTTTGCAGTACTCCCGGACTCATTGCTAGCGAACATGATCACAGCTCGAGTCCATTTACAGGAAGTTGAATACACAGATGCTATCAAAGTTGCTGAAAGCGGACTGGAATTGATACGCAGGTACGAGTCAAACACAGCCCGTGAACTCCGAGAGTAGGTGTAAATTGTTAGAACCGTGAAACTGCAGTGACAACTTATCACCCATTTAGAGTGCGCAAGGCCTTTCACATTATTCTGGCCACATCCTTCGTCCATCTATTTCCTCCCAAACACCACCCTCGCGCTCTTTATTTCTTAAACGACGTCCTGAAGCAAGATCCTACCAATGTGGACGGATTGATGGGGAAGGGGTATGTTTTCCAATACGCCGAAAAATGGGAGGAGGCGGAGGTGCTATTTGCGCAAGCGGCGGAGCAGCTCTCTGATGATATGGACAAAGGCGTGGAAGCAAAAGAGGAGGCTGCGTGGTGCCTCAGTCGGATTCATGCGGATGCTGGCGTGGACGCTTTGAAAGAGGTCTTCGAGACCTTGAAGGATATTGTAGGTCGTGACATCGATAAAGCTCGATGCCTGTGGCGGATTGGGAGATGCTACTGGGATCTAGGAGGTATGGCGACCCACGCCTTTTGCCTCATATTACTGACCCCTATTGCAGGAAACTCCCGTGAGGATGCTTTCAAATACTTCATCACATCGCTCAAACACAATCGCGAGTATGCGCCGGCATACACCTCGCTTGGCATATATTACTCAGAACATGCGTCACCGTCCGACCCTACGCGAGCTTCGAAGTGTTTCCAGAAAGCATTCGAACTTGATGCCCGTGAAGCAGAAGCCGCGAGGCGCCTTGCGGAAGGCTTCGCTGACGAGCGTGAATGGGATCTGGTCGAGGTGGTGGCTCGGCGTACGATAGACGGCGAAGGCGGGATGGGCGCGGGTATGGAAGAAGGAGATGGCGCAGTTTCGGCAAAGTATCTTCCAACAAACACGTGGGCATGGAAGGCTCTTGGTGTTGTCGAGTTGGTAAGGATCGTACTTGTGACGTTTATTTCCAACCTAACTTTGAGCACAGATAAGGAGGAACTATGCGGAATCCATCAAGGCTTTTCAAGTAACACTCCGAGTGGACGTCGATGACCAACTCTCATGGCTGAGACTCGGAGAAGCCTACAGTAAAGCCGGTCGCCATGTCGCTGCCCTTAGGGCACTTGGTCGAGCTCACGAGCTTCAACCTGACGATTGGATGTGTACATACTTCATAGGGGAAGTCCAACGGCAAGCGGGAAGGCTTGCAGAAGCTCTTGGCTCTTTCCAGTCTATACTGGACGTTCGTCCCACTGAAGCCGGTGTCCTCTTATCTGTTGCGCAGACCCACCTCGACCTAGCCCGACATGAACGGCTTACCGGCTTCGTTGCTCGAGCTGAACAATCTTTTATCTCCTGTGTCGACGTTATGTTAGTCGCCATCCGGGAAAGCCCAGGATATCGTGGAGTCGCCTGGAAAATCGCCGCTGATGCCCTGTTTGAGTTGTCGGTGATCAGTGTCTTCGCAGATGAAAACAACGTCCGTGCAACCTTGACTGTGGTCTGCGAACTCATACAAGACCAAAGTAGCGCTCGGTTAGCTGGCCTATTTAAGTTCACAGCTCTCTCTCCAGATGACCCCGTCACGGGGCTTAACACACTCGAAGCTGCTGTCGCTGCCTACGATTATCGCATCACAGTGGGCTCTTCTAGCGAAGCCGCTCTCCCAAGCTCGTTCTACGACCTTGCTGTAGCCCTGCACGAGTGGATTTTGAAACAGCCCTCTGGTACCACACGGCAAGCCTCGGAGGCAGCAAACTCATTCTTGATTCAAGCCCTGCAGAAGGAGCCTGGAAATGTTAGGTTCTGGGTCGCATTGGGTGATCTCCACTTTACGCAGAAGCCAAAGCTGTCGCAGCATGCATACATCAAGGCGATCGAAGTTGACAACAAGGTTGGTAGGACACATACCTGTTACAACCCCAACTCAATCTCTGTAGAACGTGGTGGCGTGGACGAAGATTGGTCTTCTATACTTATATCATAACGACATTGCCTTGGCCACCCAAGCATTTACGAAGGCGCAAACTCTTGATCCGGATCATACCCTGGCTTGGATCGGCCAAGCATTGATTGCAACAGCAAATGGCCACGAAGCAGATGCTCGTGCATTACTCGAGCATGCAGTTAGCATGACAGCAGACGTGGTAAGTACATGCCCGCCGCCCTATATTTGTATAAGCAACTGACGCATGGTTCAAGCCTATGGCGGACCTGCAATTTGCCTTGCGCGCTCTTGCTGCCGTAAATGATTCGAACACAGTCTGTGCACCCACTATAGATCGCATTTTACCTGCCTTCTTCATCCTCGGACGCTATTTCCAGCGCTGCCCAGCTGATGCCTGCGGCCTCCATATCTTCGGTCTAATTTGCGAACACCTTGGAAAACTTGAACAGGGTGTGGAATACATAAGTCGTGCAATTACTCTCCTAGAAGCAGCATACGAGGAGAAAGAGGATCCCATGGTCGAACGGCAATTCGTCATCGCACACACCAATATCGCACGGCTCCGTCTTGGATTGCAGGACTATGAAGGATCGTTAGCATCTTTCGAAATCGCTCTAGGTCTCCTTCCCGAAGATGCAGAGCGGGAATCACAGATTCTACGCGTGCAAGCTCAATATGGGTCTGGGTTGGCGTCTTTCAAGATGGGTGATCTTCAGGCCGCTATGACGGCATTCCAAGCTGCTTTGGAAAGCGCCGCAGACGATCGCGTTCTTCGAGGACAAGTTACTGTTCTGTTGGCACAGACAATGTGGGCGATTAGGACGCCCGAGTTCCGTGAGTCTGCGAAAGGCTTGTTACTTGATTGGTCAGAATGCAACATCGATGATTTCTAGTCAACTAATTTATTGTTTCAGCATCACCTCCGATCCAGAAAATTTGATGGCAATCAATACTCTAGCTGGAATGGGGATACTCACTGAAGACGATGGGCTGGTTGATGCCGCACTTTCCGAAATTCTGTCCCTCCCTGTCGAACAGAGACATGAGCTTGATCCTCGAAGAGACGTGACGTATCTCCTCGTGCAACATTATCTTGGGCTGGTACGAATTCAACTCTTGAATTGTTGAGTGTACGATCCTGAGATTTTTTGGGCAGAGTGACTCCGACAGAGCAACTAAAATTGCCCAAAAAGCCCTCCATGTTGAGCCTTCAAATCTGCAGATGAGGCAAGAAGTCGCATCTTTGTTGCTCAAGCAGGGAGAGAGAGATGCAGCGTCTGCCATTCTGGCATCAGTAGCGCCGAACCAAAATATTGCAGAAGAGAAGACCACCCTCGCATTATCAGCTCTCGCACAACCCATATGCATACAGTCTCAAAGAAGGGCACAAAAAGCCATCATGCTGGAACCCGGTCGATTGCAAAATTGGCAGACTTTGGCTTATGTTCGAGCACAAGAAGCGCTGTGACATCAGGTAGGACAATGTACACATATGTAGAGAGAGGGCCGATACCCGATGATCCAATAATGTTCCTGTTGTATGAGTTCCTGTAGAAATATTGCTGCGCCTCCTAGACTGAGCAAATCCGTCACCGTTTCCCTTGAGCAGCGACCTCTGTAGCATCACCGACCGATGAGTATTGAAAGGATTCATTGCATGAAAACTTCATACCTCGTCGCGTCGCGTCCTCCAGCAACTGAGTATCGACGTGTTCTGCAGGGAGCTGCACATACCTCACAACAGAACCGCGGATAAAGCAGTTTTTCACTGCCATCTAGAAACTGAGATGAATGTGGAGACCGGATAGAAAAGCGTGCATTAAGCACCATGTGTGGGTGTCTCGCCTCGTCCAGTACACTGATCGAGTCTAGACGGATGTTGAGAAATCTGGGCAAAGAACGGGAGTGCATCATCAGTGATATTGGATCTATGTCGAGATGTGAACAACTGACTGGTCTACCGACTTCAAGACTCCTGTAATCGAGAGATCGTTTTTCAACTCGACAGTTACTCGTTGATCTGTCAGTGTCTTAAAGACGGAGAAGATAAGCTTTTAGATGTTCAAATTAACGATTAGTTGGGTTCGCAGCAAGACACTACGAAAGCTGACCATAGCTAGAAGCACGGCTTAGATTTTGATGTGGTGAATATGATTATGGCTGGTGACATCGTCAACTGGCATCACTGACAGTTATTTGGAGTAGTGGCTGTGCTCAACCGCAAGAACTCCTGATATTACAGCAAAAACTAGCAATACAATATTGTGATAACAGCTACTCAAAGTCCGCCATATCGAAGTTGTACATAAAGTGCTAGCAGTGATCGAGGTCAGCGTTCGCCAATGGTGGAAATCTGTCTCTACCTTGTATAAACTCATGACTTTCACTACCCAAGCCTCTAGGTGATAAATCTTTTTGTTGCCAAGCCGCATCCGAGTCTCCTGTACACATGTGAGAAACTGAAAGGTTCAGCCCAACACACACATACATAAAATGCAGCCCAATGCATGACATCGGCTTTCATAGCCTCATCCACTCTCTCCACCACCCGCTCTGCAACGGTCTAGACACTATCAGTGACCTTGACAAGTATGCCATACAGAGCGGTTCACCTTCAATATGACCGTTGGGGGAATGCAGTGGGTCATAAGCTCATAGAGCTTTGCACGGACTTCCAAAATGCGTGCTGGTGACTGTTCTTGGACGATGAGATCAGCGACCTTGTGGCAGTACGTTTCCCAGTCTGGTTTGGCTATTTTTAATGAACCTGAAAGATCTGGCCTACACATGGCGAGTCGTGATGATAGCGATACAGTTGCAAGTTGAACTTACGATTGCATTTTCAAGGCTTCGAAGACGAGTAACGCTTTTCGCATGTTGCCACCAGAGTCTTCGGCGATCTGTTGTGATGCTTCTTCAGGCAAGTCAAACTTTAGCTTCTTCGCCACATGTTCCAAGACCATTTGCATCTAGGGGCGCTCACCATCACCACCAAGTTTAAAAAGAGTTGCTTGATGTCTGCTCACCTCTTCTGGATTCGGTGCAGCAACTCGCATAAGCAGACAACGACTCTTTATGGGTGCTATTAGTCTGCTGGTACTGTTGGCACAGAGTATTATTCGCATGTTTGACATGTATTTCTCCATCGTTCGACGCAAGGCTGCTTGGGCATCACGGGAAAGAGAGTCCGCCTCGTTAATCACAACGACTAACGAAAGGGTCAGGTTGATATCTGGTTATTACATGACGTTGGATAGTACCTTTGAATCTATGCTTCGCGTTCAAGTCTACCTGCTGTGTCTGCGCAATTTCCTTTAACAAATCTTGAATAACAACTCTGTCATAATTTCCAGCCTCGCTTCAAAGTGCTTTAGACAAATCAGAAGAGTATAAAATGCCGAATAGCAAACCTGGGAGTGATCTCGATGTGGAAATTGCTTTGAACAATGTTTATTTCCAGCTTGCGTTTCGAAGGTGAAATAAATACTCGTTGATCAATTTTGAGCTGTCGATTCATGTTCATAGCATCATCCAAAGAAAATCATAAAATCATACAAGTCCTCTCACCTTCTCAACACCACTCCCAAACAGCTGCCTTAAAGTACAGCTGATCCGTGTCTTCTTTCCAGCTCCAGAAGGCCCGTAGAAGAGCATGTGTGGGAAGTCGGCTGACGCAGCCTGTATGTATGACACCGTATTAAACCATGATTCTAGAACATCCAAGATTGACGCACCAGAGATTTCAATCGAGCGGACAAAGTCTGGTGGTAGTGGAGGTCGTCCAAAGTCTTTGGTCTAAACTGCGCGAATATGAGAATGGTCAGCCGCCTAAAGAAAACAAGCTTCTCACTTTGTCTACCCAGAGAGACATCGTTGGAAAGAGTTGAAAGTCAAATTCAAAGCGCAGGAACGTCGAGTTTAAAACGTGCAATATCAATCGCGTGACGTCACGCGTTGATCGTCACGCATCTGATGCTGATTCCTGAAGGTACGGCGCAATTAAGTCAACACCACAGATGAAGTGTGAGACTGCGAAGAGGTGATCCCTGAATTCCTAGGACCAAGAATTCAAGCTGGCGCACAGCCGTTTACTAGACCTTTTACAGGCTTTCAGCTGGCCTGGGTCCTATCGAATGTCGTCTTGCCAAGCCGAGTATCAGAGCTCGAGATCGCCACCGCTCACTATCCCTAAAACCCACCGTCTTATACCCGCGTCCAGTCCTACACATGGCATTATCGAAGCGAATGTCCCTCAAAGTTGCCTCAAAGGCCAAAAATTTCGCCCTGTCCGAGACTCAGAGTCGTTCAACTCAACTGCGTCTTTGGAGACATCCCAGCACATTCAGCTACCCAACGTTGGACTGACAACGCCTTAGTCTGTATCTAATTTCCACGAGCTTCTCAAGGTGTTGGCACCATCTCATTTGAGGGAACAAATGACTCATAACTGAGGAGCATTCAGAAACACTCGATAGCGTGAGTCTACCAAATTCTTTTACAATGTCAAGCGAGCTAACCATGAACCTATCGTTCTCCGTAGATCTTGGTTCTTTCAAATGACCACATGATATAGACATGCCTCGCAATGTGAACGCCCCTCGTGAGGTGTCATTTGAGATACACTATATCGATACTGCATACATTGCATCATGTGCTCTCGAGGGACTTGATTCACATCCCAGCAGTTATCACTTGCAGGACGTACGAATTGATGTCCTTTTCCTCACTCTAAGCAGAATTTCGGATGAGAATGACCATTTCCCAGACCGTTTTCAAATGCAAACCACGTTCCAACTAAGTACCTCGAGTCTGTCAAAAATGCCTACAGGCTCGTCAAGGAATTGGATGCACAGCGAAGCATAGGTCTGCCCCTATTCTGCATTCGCGGCAGCAGAGTCTCTGCTACGCTTCGGAGCATTTACCGGCTCTTTCACGAATTCCTCTGGAAGAAGGTTCCAATTGTTCTTACGATCATAAACCTCGGAGAGCAGAGGAATCACGATCTACAACCCTGTCAAGGAATTCGCTGCCGACGGGCGGAAGCAAGCATGGCTTGGAAGGGACAATATGTTCGTGTCAACCCAGCATTAGCAATGAAAACAAACGGAATATATTAGGTCCCAAGTTGCAACATAAAATATAATAAAATCACAGCGGTCCGATCGTGGTATTTCCCGAGGGAGTGGGCAGAGGAAGAGCAGACTAGAATTGTAGCGAGATTTCAATTTCAAAATCCAGGACGGTTAGAGCGCATGCTTACTGGGTTGGATCCGGAGGGCCCAGGTACCGCAGATCCCAGGACTCCAGAGCTTGGTGTGGAGGATCCAAGTCCCACGGTCACGGCTGACGGAGAGGGAACCAATACGGTCGAACCACCAAGCGACGTCGTCGCCGTCATTGACTGGCCTGCTGAAGAAAGGTCCGCGGGACTAATGCCAAGATCATACGAGGCAGTGACATGGTTTTGATTGATATGGAGCCATGGAATTTGGTATCCGCCACTGCCCACCCTATACGCTGTTGGTCAGTGCGACGCCATGTCGTCCTTATTATATGCCGACACTGACCTCGTCGTCGTTACACTTTGGATGTCCAGATAGCCCAATGGAATGATGGGTAGGGACGCAAGGGCACCCTTGACTAGCTTAACATTTCCAAACTTTCCACTGTTGACAGTCTGCTTTGGAGGGATTATAAACGAGCTGAATGCCTGGTCCAAATGCGCATAGATTTCTCCGTTGATCAAGCCATCAGCCTGCACAAATGAGATCTCGAGTTCAGCATCGAGAGGGTTTGTAACCTTGCATAGTATGAGTTTTATATGTAGAGCACGCGTGAAATGGGACATACGTCGAAGCTGAGATTGATCTCGTTGGTTACGAGTGTGGCTAGGGTGATTTCAGGGTATAAGTGGGAAATAATCGGAGCGACGTTCAAGCCTGCGACTTCCGTGAGCGATAAAGGGTGGGCAGACGCGATTCTGCTTACCCGTGACACTAGTTGCCAAAGTCACGCCTTCGAGTGCCGGCTGGAGTGAGGCAAATGGTGTACTCGCAGAATCTCCTTGAATAGTAAGTGGAAGGCTATTGCCGGTTTGTAGGAAGCTGGTGAGGAAGGCCTACGTCACAGAAATCAATAACCAGGTTAGAGTAAAGTCCGTGGCACCAACCTCAGCTACAGTATCATTCGGGTTTGCAGGCTCGTAATGGAACTCTCCTGGGATTGTATCTTCTCCTGGCACCAAGTTGAAGGACTAAACGAGAAGTTCAGTTAGGGCTATATCCATGCCAATAATCCACGCACATTGAATGCCGCTCGACCGATCATGACATTTTGGTAGTACACCGGCAGGGCGATGTCAACCGTGTCAAGTGAGATGTTGGATGGGTTGTTCATCGAAGACGTGAGGGGCGAGATGATATATTGATTCCCACCATTTCCACCACTGCCAGTAATCGAGATGTTGGTTATCGTTGCCTTGCCATCAAAGGAGTTTATGCCTATCACACAATTTCAAGCATGAATGGAAGCTAGTTCGTATTGAAACTCACCAGCTAGGCTTGAAGTGACATCAAAAGCAATCCCTGATATAGGAACATCGCCAATGGCAGTCTTGGCGGTCACATCAGCGGTTCCGCTCAATCCTAGATCTGCCGAATTCTTGTCTGTCACCTGGGCAAACATGGCTTCAAAGGCGCCGTTGTTGACTGAAGTTAGTGGGACGTTATGGAAACTGATCGGCAAGGCAGCGAGATTCCCGGTTGACACCCCTCCAATGTTGTCGGATTGAGGAAGGTTCAACTACAAAAGGGTCAATGATATCTAGCATGACGAATAATCAACATTACCTGAGCGGCAGCTGTACCTCCATAGCTGAGGTCCATGTTGACGGTAGACTGAATGACCTGTAATGAGAAACCGAAGGGGTTCTTGTATTGTGCCACGGTGTTATTGGAACCTGATAATGGGGAAAACGCCTCGTCCTGGCTCTGCATTGTCAAGCTCAAATCCGAGAGTGCGATCGATTGGATAACCTATTTATCATAAGCACAATTTTCTCCTGCGCAATTGTCAATGAACCTACGTCAAACTTCTTCCCGGGCAAAATGACATTGAGTGTGAGAGTCTTAAAGGCGGTGCTGAGCCATGTTACTAGTCCATTTGCACCTGGAGGCTGAACAGTGTCGCCTTGAACATTCAGCGTAATATTATCCGCAGCTAGGTATTCCGAGAATAATTTGCCAATAGTACTCAGACCAGAGCCACTTTGAGGAATCATTTGTCCGCTGAGGTGAGATGTCACTGAGGACTCAGGTAGGAGGACGAGGTCACTAGCGGTAAGTGCTATAAAAGGCATTAGAAACCGGTTTCGACTATATCAAGTTTTCACTCACGTCCAATGCGAGTATTCTCGAAGTAGGCTTGGAATCCAACATTTCCAAGGTTGATGCCAAGTTCTTGGAGAAGAAATTAGAAACACAGAAAAGGTATAGCAGGAGGAATTGTACGAACGAGCAGGGGAAGGAATTATCGAGTCTGTCGATATCGTAATTCCCCCAGCTGGATCGTCGGAGGGGAGTTGGAAGTTGCTGATTGTGACGCCTGGGAGACCATTAAATGCTTTCAAGGTGACCGTCTTTGACATCGAGACTCCATTGAAGATTGTTCCCAGAGCGGTTAGCTTGAGGGAGGAAGTAGAAATTGTCCAGTCAAAACTTGGATTGTGTAGCAAATACGTCGCAAATGAGGTGAACCTGGCACTGTTGTCAGCATCTACAAAAGATCCCGCGAATGCAATTCTGCTTACTGGACTTGATCGGTGATAATTAGCTGGCCTTGCGTGTTATAATTCGGCACTCCGGTGTTCGCGGCAGCACATACTGTGGATCACAGTGAGTATCCTGCATGTCATCTGCTTTAGCCAGCTAACCTGGAGGCAGTGCAATGGTCGCAATATTATGGCCTTGCCACGTCACCCTGTTCGACATGAGCACTTGCAAATACAAACTAGGCGAAGGCATACGTCACTGGATCGACAAACTCGATCAGAGCATCTAGAGGGCCAACATTGGTCAAGGACCCTTGCAAGGAGAGCTGGAAGCCCTCGTTTGTGATGTCCCTTTCCCAACAATTAACAATCAAAGTAAATGTTAAGTAAGTAGTTGAAGCGTACGTGATGTTGGCTTGGTTGAAAGCTAGCGTAGCGCCATTGACGAGGTCTTGAGTAATAGGGCCACCCACCGCACCAATAAGATACAACGACGTCTTGTCCGTCTGTAACCAATCGAGTTATAAGCGTCGGAGCAAGTAGAATTTTCAGACTTACAATAGCCGAAACCCCGTATTGACTGAAAGCAAGATTCGTTGCGTCTAGTGAATCCATGAATTTACTGAACAACCCACAGATAAGGTTCTTACAATCATCGAGTTTAACGGAAGAATCCACGGCAAGTGTGACTTGTAAGCCTTTCAACGCGTTCAAAATGGCGTCGTTGATGTCGAACTGGTTACCGCTAGTGTTTTTACATCAGAGAACTGTAAGCCTGGAGAGATGTTGTGGTCATACCTGACACAAGTTGGATTACCTGTATCCACTGACGTATTGATCTAAAGAAGAGGTCATTCAGGTGCTGATCGAGAAAGAACTCAACGTACAGGTGGGTGGAAGCTCGGGTTATCAATAATCAGCTGGAATAAGCTCGTCAGAGGACCAAGGTCAACATTGTGCTCTTGAGCGGAAGTGGTGATCAACCCAATGATGGTCAACGGGTCGAGGTTGAAGTTGAACGGAAGCACAGGTGACGTAATATTGGAATGTCCATTAGCATGGATTGGGTTTGAAGACATGTCAACATGATTGATAGCACCAAGGGTCAGGTTGTGGTAGGTCGCAATTGCGGTGACGTCAAGCAGATTGATGCTGGCCGTGAACGGATTTGCTAAAGTGAAAGTCGTCGACGCCACACCAGTTTGAACGATATCAGTTGGAAATTCTAGGGAAGCGCTGCCAATGAGGTTTTGGTGCAAGGCCGGGATAGTCACTGGTGACAAATTGATATGTGCAAGAGCCGGTTCCAAAGAGCCAATTGAAGTGGAAGTAGAAGTCCCCATAATGGTTGTTTGAGAATCGACGCCCTGAAGGTAGTTCTCGAGCATTACTTGTCCTGCCGCTGTTTGCGCAGCTCCTTGAGGGGAATAATGGACGTCTAACGGATACGATGAGCAAACGTCTACACTCAAAGCAAATGCAAATACCAGTAGGATAGGACACGTTCCCAGGCTGGATGATCATGTTGCTCTGCAGATGGAAAGGTAAACGTCGAAACGGAGGATCTGTGAGGTCATGAATACCCACCAAATCAGCAGAACCAATGACTTGGTTTCTGTTGACAGCCGGTGAGTGTGTATTTCATAGGAATTTAAGAAGACGCTCACTCAAACTGCAATGCAAACGAGACATCACCAGTGCCTGAGAACAAACGTCAAGAGTAGCAACAATCAAAAGTATGCTGCCACTTACCGATTGTCAAGTTGCTACGAGCGAGTAAAGACGCATTTATATTGGGCTTGTTTTCATTACAGATTTCACGTACCTCGGGTTGAAAAGTGAGGCGTCCAATGTAATCAGCAGGTAATCCGAATATCCGTGGTTGACGTCCAGATTGGCGACGGAGGCGGGTTTCGCCTTGAGCCCTTGCAATCCCGCAATCGTAGATTGCACAGAGAACTCAATGTCCGCTAGAGACAACACGCCAACGGCCGTAGATGCATCGGCGTTCGCGGCGCCCGACAGCGTCAACATTTGCGAAGATCCTAGCGTCGTAGCAGCTACGAAATTCTGGAAAGTTTCATGCTGATCAGAATACACAGCAAACGGAACATCGCTAAATGTCAAGTAAATGATACGATTCTGAACGTCAGTCGTGCTGGGGCCCCGTGGGATCACCAGTTCAGCAAAAGATTGGCCATTATATCCAGTAGTGATATTCTGCGCAAGTGCTGTGATATCGACTGGGAAAGCGAAAGGTAGAGTGAACGCAGCAGTGGTCAAATTGCTGCCTGACATTGGATCATATGCCGTGGCCTCGGTGAACATGAGAGACAGCTGTTCGAGATTAATCGATTGGATGATGTTAAGCTTTCCTTTGTTCGGGAGCGACGTCGCCACCTGAAGGGATTGTATACCTTCATTTAGCCAAGTGACCTGCAGGTTTGATCAGCGGGACCATTCTGATGACAATAGATATCTCACATCGCTCGGGCCAGCACCAGCGCCGTAAACTATGACCTGACTGTCCATGCCATGAATGTAGTTGTTGAAAATAGCAGAAACAGTTGCGAGCCCTTCTGAAGAGTTCTGCGGAATGAGCCGGCCAGCTAGCCCGAGTGATGACGTAGAATTTGGCGCCAGCGTGACAGTCGAAGTTGAAGAGACTGGAGCTATCTCAATGCCGTTAGCGTAGGTGTTGAATGCAATTGAGCTGAGTTCAATGCCAACTTGAGAAGGCTATAACGGAAGAGATGTGAATGAGCCATCGAGATTGAGCAAGGAAAACATACGTTGATAACCTCTGAATTAATCGTCAGATGAATTCCACCAGCAGGGTCGTTGGATGGGAGGTCGAAGGAATTGATGACCACGCCATTCTTAAGACCATTGAAGCCCTTCAAGGTGACTACTTTGGAAGGAAGGGAGATGCCAGATACTTCGATACCTTGAAGCCTGTCAATAATATGGTACCGAACTTCTGCGAAACTAACACACCAAGAGCACTGACTATTTATCCGACAAAATACTCGTAAGTGGCAATGCAGTTGTACCCAGCATGAACGTACCAGTCAGGTTATCGCCAGAAATGTCCCATTCAAACGATTCATTATTTAGCATAACCTAGAGACGTTGAGAAAAAAATACAATGTATTGGACGATGGTTCTCCTACCTTGGTAAAATTGGCCAAATAATCCGCGTTTGCTACTTCAAACGTAGTTTGCACGTTGAGAGTAGCTCCGACATCACCGACGACATTAACGGGGTCCATCTTCATCACGCCAATCGGCTGACCGCCCCACGAAACAGTGAGTCCGTTGTTGAATGTGATTGTCGCGTCAACTATCAGAATGAAGTTAAACAAGCAATGCACTAAGTGGAATAGAAGGACGGACAAGGCCCGGCGTTCGTAATGCTTCCATTCAATTGTGTCCCTATAGAACTTCCGGTAAGATGTGCAAGGCATCATACTGACACATACCAAACATCGTCTCCTGAGGGTTAGTGATGAGAACAGATTCCACGCTGCAACACAATTTCAGTAAAAGTTAGCTAAAAAACAATCGATGTCAATTACCCCAGGACGCTGCCACTGACGACCTTCTGGACGATAGGTTTCGCCAAGACGGGCAGGATTAAGTTGAGGCTACTGTCCGTAGAAATGGGGACATCAGTCTGAGTGTAACTGAGTGTTGTCGCGTAGTTCCCTGCAACAGTACCGCTGTGAGTAATCGAAAGCAAATGTACGACAAAACTCGAACCAATCGTAAGCTGTGAAGATAGCTGTATGTCACTCCTCAACTGCTTGAACGCTTGGTCAACAAAATTCGGCAGATTAAATCCCCTGAACAGTTGATTTAGTATCATGAGCGGAAAGAAAATTTATGGAATTTACGTGTATATATTAGCTCTCCGTTGCTGCTGAGGAACTGGCTCGGAGTCCGCCGTCGTGGCAGTTACATATTGATAATCTCCAAGAGCTACAATGCCATCCAGTTGTGTGGGATCCAAACCTGCCTGGACGGCGAGCACACGAGTCAGTGTGAAGAGCGTTGGCGGATCGTAGTTCATGGTCATGTTGAGAACAGGAGACTTTGTGGTCGATTTCCCTGCAGAGCTGAAATTCGTCGCAGTATTGATGGAACCAAGGTGCAAGCCATGCGAGGTGACATTAGATGAGATACTGGTGATGTCGAAGCCTGCAGTGAAGGGATTGACGAGCGCTACAGTGACCTGACTGATGTTGTTTGTGACAAATGTGGTAGGAAGGACTATTCAATCGTTTAACAGGTTGGTCTGAAAAGGAGCAACCCAACTTACTCTCCAAAGAACCCGTCGACAAAAGACTGGAATTGAGGCCAGGGAGCGTGACGGTGACATTCATACTTTCAAAGGCCTCCAGGAGAGAAGCGACCTGTGTGCTCCCACTGTAACCCACGATATTAAGCTCCACATCTGGCAACCTAATTATTCCCTCCCTTGAAGGAAAAGTTTTAAGACATACCTTGACCGCCAACAAACTGGTTGAGTGTTTGCAATCCTTCGGGTGAGTTGTTAGGCTGTAAACATGGTTAACTGAGAGGCGGTGGGCACAGAGACGGTAGACAACCCTACATCGAAAGCAGATGTCGAGTGAATCGAGTTGTTCCCCATGCTAAGTGTCAAATTGGGCATCAGTGCCGTTCCGAGGATTGCACCACCGCGTTGCAGCTGGAGTTCTGTAACAAGAGATATATCAATTTCAAAACCTTACGGTACAATCTACTGCCACTACTAACGTAGGTCGCCAGTAGCGAGATCAAGGTTGGAAGGGTTATAGATGGACACTAGGGATGAAGTCAGCCGCAGTTTGACAACAGGTAAGAAGCCTTCTTGCCATC
This sequence comes from Suillus weaverae, assembly GCA_016767475.1. Lineage (NCBI taxonomy): Eukaryota > Fungi > Basidiomycota > Agaricomycetes > Boletales > Suillaceae > Suillus > Suillus weaverae. Next base: position 64,588 of record MU179380.1, on the reverse strand, counting down.
GATGCTAAGATTAAGGGCCTGCTGGGTCCCACCCATAACGTCGACAGCTCCAATAGTGGTATATCCCTTCAGACCTTGCAGGCCGCTGAGACTGGTCGACACATTGACCTTGATAGGGTCCAAAGTAATTTGACCGATGCTCATGTTGGCGACCGCACGAGAATTGCCAACCAGCAGGAAGTCAGTCGTGGTAGAATCCGTGAGTTCCATGTCTGCAAAATATACAATTACCGATCGCACCATTTGAAAAAAGTACACTTACTGAATGCTGCGAAACTGCCATGCTCTGGATCTGTAGCGTTCAAAACACTGTTTAAAATGGTTATGTTAATGGTGCCCTCAGTGTCTGTGGGGCTCAGCACAGTGATCGAAGATGTTGATGCACCCAGAGGCTGTGCAGCAAGGCGGTTACCGGCAAATTGCAAATATAGTGGACAATCATACCGTATTCAAACCCGCTACATTCGAACCGTTTTTGACAATTGTGAACTCATTCTGGATCTGGTCGATAGACAAGCCAAACCCGAAAGGCAATTCTGTTGCGCCCAAATCAGACATCATGACAAAACTTCTTTTACACAAATCACTCACGCATGGTCGCGTGAACTGAGCTACTGTCCGTTCGCGGAGTCCATGCCGTCTCTGGGGTGAACGCAAGCGCCATGCTCCCTATCTGGATAGATCGAATTGGGTTGATCGGCGTAGTTGACTTGAAAGGTACTGTTAGCTGAAGACTTTCCAAACCCTGGCTAAGCCAAGATATCTGTGAGCCATCGGGCTGCAGTGTTGACTTGCCCATTGCAACGACAGGCGAACTTTCAAAATTGATGTAATTGGTGAAAAGCTGCGAGACCGCCGCAAGATTAGCAGGCGTCGTCTGGGGTACCAAAATACCCTTCAACGTGATGTTGTTAGGACCAGGGACCTGAAGCAAGTTGAGACATCGGAATTGAGAAATTAGAACGTACGACATACAATATTGGTATTGAATCCCGTTCCAGTACCAAGATATACGTTTTGGTACACGAGGTCAAAAACTACCGTTCCCAGCCCCAGTGTGAAGGGGCTATTCAAAACGGCGAGGTCAGAATGCAATGAAGGATCTAGGTTGAAGAATACAAATACCTTGTATTGTTCAACTGCGTGACCGCCACAAAATCAATACCTCCTCCAGGATTGTCGCTGGGTAATTGCATGTCCTCGAGAATGACATTGCCGGCAAAATTATTTGTGCCTTAGCGAGACTCCTTGTCAATTACACCGAAATCTACGTGAAATGAGAATACTGCACCATTGATAGTCACCAGCTTATTGAATGAAATACCATGCGCGGTGGGGAACTTCATCGCCTGGACATTCAGATTGGAACTCTGCAATTTCCAAGTGAAGTTTTGTGAAGTAATCATCGAGCTTGTGAAGCGGCCGAAGGCGTTTTGATCTGTGATGTAGAAGGTCGTGGTATCGTTGATCGTTGCCCGTTTATTGGAAGCATACAGGGTCGAAAGTGACATATAGCCGAGAGGTACTTCAACACTGCCATTCATCCAGCTCACGTTTACTGGCTGCGAGAAGGCCACTGTGGCGGAGAAAATACCAGTATGAGATACCTGAAACCGACGGTTAACAGATGAGATCACAATGCAACGCGAATACCTACAACGCCTAGCATTGCTAAAGTGAAGCTGCATGATAAATAAGTGAGCGAGTTCACTGCGCATCAAATGTACACTTACGACGTATTTGAAGGAAATAATATTGCCGCCTGTTGGATATTCAACGTAGATTGGTTGATTACATACTGAACAATTGCGCGGAGCACAGGGAACAGAATGATGAAAAGCAACGCGATGCCCAAACATGCACCAATGACTGAAGTTATTATAAACCATCTTCGCTTGTATAGAGGAGGTCTAGGGGCAACAGCAGGCGCTGCTGCTGCATCTGTATCTGCGGGTTGACACTCTGGTTGAGGAACATCGGCCTCGGTTTGATGTGCACGAGCATTGGTTGTGATCTCAGCCGGAGTAGTACTGGCGAAGGGATCAGCGAATGCGTCTGACTCTAGCTGAGCACTGGCAGAGCAAGTTCCTGCTATGGGGGCAGCATGACCTGTAACGCGGAGTTATGTCCAACTAAGTTATAGCGTGACGAAAGCCACGTTACCTCTCAATGACGTAGTTGACAGACCACCAAGAGTGTGAGTGCTGCTGTCGAAGTTTTCTTGGTATATGCTTCTCCTCGTTGAGGACAATTCCTCCATCTGGCGAAGGAATATCGCAAAGCCGAAGGCAAAGAATGTGTCACTTCAAGACAATGATGGGCCAAAAGACGCGAAGTTTGCAGGGAGGCGGGGATGTTGAGAACTCCAGACTAGTTGCTTGAAAACGCAGCCAACGAGAGTACTTTGTACCGAGAAAAAGAGCGTTACGGATCTGGAATGAAACTTCGCAGGGCCTTTGTCCAAAATTGTCCACCTTTAAATCATGACATGGAGCCATTGCATATGGCGCGAAGTCTTTTAACACAGTCACCCCGCAATTGAGTTGATATCAACCAAACAGAGATTATACGCGCATCACGCGATGGAGTAAACCGATCTCGATTGGCTATGCTTCCCGGACCACATCAAATTTTATCGAATGTCGTCACTTTGATGAACGACTGATCTATTTTGAATTGACAAGCCAGGCTGCCAAGTCTGACAACCAAGCTCAGCATAAACAGTCAGGGCGGGCTGGCTGCTGTTCCACTCACTGGCACAACCTAAGGACAACAAATTTTATCGCAGATTCCGGTCCAAACGCTTCAAGTTAGCCCATGCTCAACGGGATGGCTGAAGGGCCGTAGGAAATAATAGGGTTCCGATTAAACCAGTAACTAGGAACGTTCAAAACCTTATCGTTCGGAATCGCGAATGGCGAAACAAATGACACGGGTCTTTTGCAATGAAGTTCAATCTGGCAACTTGAATGTTGGCGTTAATGAGGTCAATAGCTACTAAGTGATCATGACATGCATATACGCACCATGTGCACCCGGATCCAACGTCTCAACGTTCAACTCCAGCCTGCGGGTCGTTCCAGTCGCTTTCAGCTTCCTGAGATTGCACTGGAGTAGCTCGAAGGTCAAATGACATTTGACACTCACATGATGCACATGGGCGCGATCATCCGACTCATCGGTGTGAGTTCCGTTTTGGCATGGACTTCCCGGCGCCTCGCTGCGGCTACTCACATGTACTCACACGGTAAACCGGTAAGGTCGTAATCATGCATATGACGTACGTAACCCTAATTCTGAGAATTAAAATTGTACCCCTGCTCAATTGCAAGCTCGAGCGCTCAAGTGCTCACCAGCACCAATTACCGGTCACTATACGAAAACAGTCCTATCACTTGTGAGTACTTGGTCTATCATACGATTAAATGGTGTGCTCCTTGTCGACCTCTATGTATCAGATGATCCGCATTTTTTTAATTTCGCGTCAGACGTACTAGTCTCAAGTTGTGGGGTTCCGGACCCAACATAGTGTGTCACTACAGGTGTCCCGGTCGCTGTAATATCAGAAGGAGATTAATTGTCATTTTCTAAATGATCTGGTGACTCGTCGACGAAACTCGTGATCACTTTTCACTTCTCGCTATCTTGACTGCACCTCTAAATCAAGAACCAATCATATAGAACAAGTTGGTTGCAAAGACTGGTCATATGACACATTGATCAGGTGTACAAATTGTTCATCGATGGGGGCGCCCTCCAAGTTTCTGGTATCCTCGGTGGGAGCTCCACACATGCACGGTCCTGCCTCTTTTGTTGCCCTGGGTTCACCTGGCGTGTCTGCCCAGTTTTTGCTGTTATTTATGCTGCAGGAGCATGGTAAGCCTCCTTATCGTCAACATTTGCCAGTTATGTTCATATGATTGTATCTCCAATTGCAGTGGTGAAGTTCTCGGGTGATTATTCGGCGCGATGTTCACGGACCACAGCTGCCGATCCAACAATTATCTTTACGAAGGTTTCCTCATCATCGAGTGTTCGATTTGCATGTTCATGGTGGAAAACACGCCCAACCGCGGCTCCCGGTCTGCATCTCATCCACACTTCTTTCGACATCGAACCAGACGAACGTGCCACATGGTTATCGATATGCAGCTATTATTATCTTAGGACATGAGTGGTCGACCCAGCGGCGACCTCTGACCTACAACAAGCGCAGGCATCAAGTGCAACGTGAGCGGCATCGCGATCCTTCGAATTTCCTGTACCACAAGCACAAAGTTCGTATCCAAGTGCTGAACTAGGCCCATCGCCATTTTTACTATCGCCACCATTTACAATCTGTTGCTTTACTTCGCGAGAGAACGTGTATCTCAATCGCCACCGCATTTACGTTCGCTATATTGGTTCTCAGAATTCATTTGACCAGTTAATCTTGAGCCGCGCAAACCACGGGCTGGCCCTCGCCGGGGGCTTGACTATTGACCATTCACCGTATTCGCGTATGGCACGCTAAGTATATCACCATACTTCATCGCAAGCATGCCGCTTAGTTTCTTCTACGTAGACCAATAGGCGGAAGTCCGTCATTCCTGCCATAGATTTCTCGACACTCAAACATACAGAAACACCAATGTCCCAGTAACTTGCATTATTTCAACTGTCTGCGCCAGTAAGTCATGTTCTTTACGAGAGCGTCGTACTGTAATACGTAGTATCAATCCACAGGTGTGACATATTAACGACAAGGGCAAGGGGAGCATAAAGTTGTCGAAAGCGTAAAGTCAAGTAGCTTCTACGTCATGCTTGATCATATCAGCCAACTGTTTTGCGACTTCTCGAGAAATACCACAACGCTTAGCGAGAGTTACAAGATCCTTCCTTCTCACACGTGAACTCCCCTTAAGTAACTCCTTCAGCTTACGCGTCAACGACACGAATAGATTATCCCCTCCTAACCAGGGTTGCTTCTGCTCGTTTGCAGTAAATTTTTCCACAAGGTTGCGGATCGTGACGCGCGATTCTTCATAAAGGTCTTTGTGTCTGCCGTCCAATCTATTAGCGGCGGTGATGCACGCATGACCAGCGACCTTTATCTGATAGTTGTCGAAGGTGCCCTCGTTTCTCTCCCACCAATCCTCCATCCTCTTCTCTCTTTCAAGGTTTGTGATCGCAAGAACAATGGGAATCTTCTTCTCACAGAGGAATTCGTGAAAGAGCCTGTAATTGCTCTGCAGCGTAGCAGTGACTCTGCCAGCGCGAACGCAGAATAAAAGTAGATCAATGCCGCCTTGTTTATCCAATTGTGAGATGAGCCGATAGGCGTTCTCGACAAATTCGAGGTACTCTTTGATTCCTAGTTGTGGTGCTTCGAGTCCAACGGTATCAAAGACTTTGTAAGACGTATCGCCGAAGCTGATGTTATACTCTTCCCAGTGCATCGTACAGCGTTGCATGTCAGGAGATGTACATGCCACCTCCTTTCCCGCCATGAGGTTGATGAGTGAGCTTTTGCCTGCTCCTGTATCCCCAAAGAGCACGATAGTTTGATGCTTGGTCCTCCTAATCAAATTAGACAACTATGGTATGAAGAGCATCTGAAGACTGTGCACCTTGCACCCATTTTGGGAGGGATAGGGTATTCTCTAATTCCCAGACGCGAGTCCTCAGGGCGTAAGAACGCCTCGGAAGTCTTGTCATCCAGGTTGACGGTTTCTGAACATTGTAGCATACGGCATCGCATGTCAGGTGCCGTGGGTGCTACCACCTCTTCTGACATGAGGTTGACAAGTGAGCTTTTGCCTGCTCCCGACTGCCACAACAGTACGGTATTTACATGCTTGATTCTACTTGTCAAATTAGACAACTATGGTACAAAGAGCATGTCAAGAGTACGCACCTTGCAACCATTTTGGGAGGGATAGGGTATCCTCTAATTCTCAGATGCGGATCCTCAAGGCGTAAGAACGCCTTGGAGTTCGTGTCATCCAAGTTGACCGTTTCTGAACATTGCAGCATACGGTGTCGCATGTCAGGACCTGTGGGCGCTACCTCCTCTCTCGTCATCAGGTTGACAAGTGAGTTTTTGTGTGTTCCTGTCTGACAAAATAGCGCGATAATTTCACGCTCGCTCCTGGTCAAATCAGACAACTAGTACGGTACGAAGAGCATCTGAAGATTACACACCTTGCACCAATTTTTGGAGGGATATAGTATCCTCTGATTCTCAGATACGGGTCTTCAAGACGTGAGAACACCTTAGAAGTCTTGTCATCCAAGTCGACAGTTTCAGAACATTGAATACGGCGTCGCATATCAGGTGTGGATGCTACCTCCTGCCCCGACATGAGGTTAACGAGTGACCTTTTGCCTGTTCCCGTCTCCCAAAGGAGCACGATAAGTTCATGCTTGTTCCTACTGCTCAAATTAGACAAACTATAGTACGAAGAGCATCTGAAGACTACGCACCTTACACCCATCTTGGGAGGAACAAAATGCTCTATGATGTCCAGATGCCGGTCCTCGAGTCGAATGGTTTCGACGGAAATCTCGACATCCAAGTTGACGGTCTCTGTACACTGTAGCAGGCGGCGTCGCATGTCAGGAGCTGTGGGCGCTACCTTCTCTCCCGCCAAGATGTTGACGAGTGCGTTTCTGCTGACTCCACTCTGCCAGAAGAACATCATAATTGTATGCTTGTTCCTGGTTATCAAATCAAACAACTGTGGGACGAAGAGCAACTGAAGACAACACACCTTGCGTACATGTTGGGAGGGATAAGGAATGCTGTGATTCCAATATGCAGTTCCTCGAGTGGACGAAAGAACACGATACTTTGGATCTTGTTCCTACCAATCAAATTGGACAAATGTGGTACGAAGGTAGTCTGAAGAGTGCACCTTGTACTCATTTTGGGAGGGATAGTGGTATATCCTCTAATTCCCGGACGCGGGTCCACAAAGCGTAGGAACGCCTTGGAAGTCCTGTCATCCAAATGGACGGTCTCTGACCATTGCAGCAAGTGACGTCGCACGTCAGGAGCTGTGCGTACTACCACATCTCCCGCCATGAGGTTGACGAGAGAATCATTGCTTGCTGTTGTCTTCCCAGTGAGTATGATATCATTGTTCCTACTCATCAATGTTGGTTCTCTGATTCCGAGATGCGGGTCCTCGAGTCGAACAGTTTCGAACGCCTCGGAAGTCTCGTCATCTGAGTCGACAATATCTGAAGATTGCAACATGCGGTATTCAATGTCAGGAGCTGTGGGAGCTACCCCACCTCCCTCCATGAGGTTGGCGAGTAGAGTATTGCTTGCTGCTGTCTTCCCAGTGAGTACGATATCATTCTTCCTACACATCAATGTTGGCAAAACATGGCACAAGGAACATCTGAAGACTACGGACCCATCATCGATGTCGTAAGTGATAGGGTACTCGTTGATTTCAATATATGGGTCCTCGAGTTGAATGGTCTCGATCGCCTCGGATGTCTCGTCATCCGAGTCGACAGTATCTGGACGTTGCAGCATGCGGTGTTGCATGTCAGGAACTGTGGGCGCTACTCCATCTCCCGCCATGAGGTTGACGAGTGAACCAACGTTTGCAGCCGTCTCCCCAGCGAGTATGATATTTTGATCATCGTTCCTACTCATCAATATTGGCAAAATACGGCCCAAGGAGTATCTGATGACTACGCACCTTGCATCAATTTCGGGAGGGTTAGAATGGTCTTTGATTTCCAGATGCGGGTCCTCGAGTCGAATGGCTTCGAACGCCTTGGAAACTTCGTCATACAGGTCGAAAGTCGCTGTATACTGCAGTGTACAGCGTCGCAAGTCGGGCGCTGTTGGCGCTACCTCCTCTGCCACCGCGTGGTCAAGGAGTGAACCGTAGCTTTCCATTGTCCCCCCAGTGAGTATGATATCTTTATGTTTTTTCCTGCTCGTCGATGTTGGTAAAATACGGGCACGAGGAGTATCCCAAAACTACGTACCTTGGAGCCATTGTTGAGACCTGTTGAATAGTGCTATGTAGCCATCGGCCGACATCTAGCAGTGGAGTTTGAACCCTTTCCGACAGGCGATACTGCTCGATAAGTTGACAGACGGCGTGGTATGACTGTTTGCGGCGCTGCTTGAGCTTATCCTCTGCATATTCATCGATAGTCGCCGTGGTGACACATGCGTGACCAGCAAAGGTCATCCCGAAGTCTGAGATGGATCGCTCGTTATCCCTCCACCATTCTTCCATTTCTGGTCCTTTGTCTTCTAAACTTGTGGCGACAAGAACGATTGGAACTCTCTCCTTCACTTCGGAGCGGATTAAATCGTAGTTGCGGCAGAGCGCCTTCGTCGCTCTTACACCCCGCACACAATACATGAGTAGATGAATGTCAGTTTGCTTCATAAGATCTCGAAGGAGCTTCTTCAGAACTCTTCGAGCGTCCTTATCGGGGACTTTTCCTTCAGGGCCCTCACCAAGACCTGTAATCTAGTTTAGTAACACACACCAAAGAGCGGCAAACTACACTGACCGACCGTATCGAAAAGCTTTACCTTCATGGTCCTGTTCTGAATTAAAACATCGTACACATTGGTTTCAGTTGTACATCCCATAGCGTCGCATGATGTCAGCGCCGTTTGCGTCCCAGCGACCAAATTGATCAAGGAGCTTTTACCAGCGCCCGTTTCTCCAAAAATGACAACATTGCATGTTTCTGTGTGGTGCGAAGCTTCGCTTTGACTTTGGGTGTGTAGCTGACTTCGGGTTAACTTCATGCTGAGGAAAGGCAAAACACCACTTACAGTAGGTAGTCCTGTACCAGGAAACGACGACATTGCGAAGATGACTCGACTGCGGACGAGATTTGGCAGGGGCGGAAGGAAGGTCTTGACTTGCGTGCTCGGCGTTCTTCATGTACTAGTAATATCCCCCAGTTCAGATGTCGATACGGTCCAAGCGCTAAATATGAGAATCCCCACAACGCATGGATGCAACGTGTTTCATGCGGCATTTGTGTGGCGCAACAACCATGCTGCATATACATCACTAGGCTTCTACACGCTCAGGCTAGCTGGTCCTCCTGCAGCAGTGAGGATTGAATCGGCTCTGACGGTACTCCAGGATATGATCGGCGGCACAGTACTGGCTACAGGGAGTATATTTAGCAATGCATTGGGGGATTATAGAGATAATTCATTATATAGAACCTAGATAAGACAAGCGCTGCATACCGTGACGAAGCGCTAGCGCTCAAAGCAGTGCTGGCACTTAAACTTGATGATAGGCCATATTCCACCTTGAAATGATAGGCATCACTGCAATGCATTGATCAAGCTTGCCGCATTCAACTTGAACATGGCTAACAGGCTGGCACTGCCGGTGGGCAGACGCCCTTCAAGTGTTTCATTGCAATCTGCCGACGATGATGACGATCGCTGTTATACCGAGAGAGAACGCGGCAGTTACCGCATCTGTTGTTCGCGCCACGGAGTCACGGACTCACCGAAAGCTGCTATCTGTTCCCATCCTACATAATTCAGAAGGAACAGTTATAACTATCATCTTCACTCTACAAGGAAGACTAGTTCCCTGTCATTGTGACTATTACTTGAACATTAAATATTCATGAATGCCATCCGTCAATTTATTCCAGATCAGTCTCATTGAAATAGTATAGATACTTCATAAAATTTTAGTCTGTTCGTAAGCCAACCATGATAAGTCAACGAGAGAATACGAGGGAGTAAGTACATGAATAAAACACAAACAGGTGAATATTAACGATGAGAGAAAACGAGTAAAAAAGATGGTCAGAAACAAATAGTGATAGACAAGGAATGCATATCGTTTAAATGTCTCATACATATACAGGAGCCACGAAGGAAATGTCACGCTACCCTGGAACGTGATTTGCGGCTTTATCACCCCCATCTGAACTGGCATCTTTGCTGCTAAGGTCTCCACTGCGGGTGGTATGCTCAGTGACCCTGGGCCCGCTGGATGGCGGAGTGTCAATGTCCGGAACATCTTCACCGATATCTTTGAGAACTGCAACGCTGCCCGCGATAATCGAGGCCGATACTGAAGTGACAGTTGCCTCGCTTCCAGTAGAATCCCTACGAAGAGGGAGACCACGTGACTTGGCGGTCCGGCGTTCGGGTCGCTTTTCTTCCGGAGGGTCATCAGGTGCAGGGGAAAGAGCAGAATTATCAACAGAGTAGGGAGAAGGCTCTCCGGCGGTAGGAGTGCGTGCCGTGGCATTGGTAGCAGAGCTCCTTGGATTGCGGGAACGCTTGGCAGGATAGGTCGCGTCGCCGTCATCAACTTCTCTGCGCTTTCTTTTGTTTCCGCCTCCAGCAGGGCGCCTCCTGCGGGAACTAGGTTTTTCCTTGAGTTCTGGCTCGGGGGCAGGGGCGGCGTCGATGAAAGGGACGGGGGAGGGAGCTGGCTCATTTGCGTCACGTACTTTGGGCGCAGGGCGACGCGCGCGATTTGAAGATCGGCGCGTGGGATCATCCATTATTACTGCCGGCGCGGGGAGCCCGAAGGCAGTTGGATCCAAATCGGGGACAGATAGGGCAAGACGACCAAGAGGATGATAAAGTGGCAGTGATGGACCTATCATCCATCTCTTATGTCTCTTAGAATGGCTGGACTGGTGGATTGACCAATGCTGAAGCGATTGAGGGGAAGGAGAATGGCTTGATGAAGATGCATGAGAACTAACTGGTGGCACCTCTAGATGGAGAGTAGTTGTCGCTGCGGTGGGGGAGCGATACGTGATTTGTGGCTTCCAGCGGATCGAAGTCATGGATGGCGTCAATTGGTGACGGGATTGTTTGCGACAGAGTAGCTGGCGAATAATCAGAATCCTCAGAATCTACAGAAAATGATAGGAGAGAAGAAGACTCACGAAAGCAAAACACTGTTATGGTCGCATGCCACGACGAGCGTGTGTTGAGTGTTCTGATGATGTGCGTAAGCGCCAAATTGCACGATGATCCGGGGCGTATAAGTAGTAGATATCGTTGATGAGCTATATGTGACAACGGGGACGACAGCTGAATTGGCACGCGGAAATAAGTCGCTGGACGCTGGACGATGCGCTACTCTGAGTTACGCGGAGTTATCAAAAGTAGCAGTGAGCAACGTCCAGAGTCGATGCTGTCACATTAAAGCTGACCAGGTAACATTGATTCACAGTTTATTTGCCGGGTTATGTAATGATAGCCGGCCTAGACCATTATGAGTATCATTAGGCTCAACTGCCATGATGTCTTTAGCAGCTTCACGGATCCAGTCGACGCTCAAGCGCTCATATCTCAGAGCCGCTCCTTGTTATCACAAGTAATGCACCAATATGAGCAAATAACCAGACTCCTTCGTTCGCGAGTATGAAATGTAACAACGTTCGAGCACATAAGTGCCTGTCCGAACCCCAGCCCGATGATGCCACCATGACACTACCGAAGGTATGAGTCCTTCTATTCGATCATGATCGAGACTTTAATTCAATTTTGACACAGAGTTTTATCAGGATGATGGCCTCGAGTATGGCACCATACCTGAGAACTTTCCAGACGAGGCCCTTCCAGACGAGGCCCTTCCAGACGAGGACCTTCCTGCCTATGGAATGGGACAAGTGAGTCTAGACTTTATACCCCACACAATCTGACAGGTGGAACCTATTTTCCAAAAGGACGCGATGGTACGACACCCGCTAGCAATATTGGCGTATCATAAAGACTGGCATATTTCAGATCCCTTGTTTCATAACTCAGGTCTCTGATTTCTCCGTTCACTTATCTCGACGTTCACGACACGAGTCCGACAATCTCTATGGCTTCTACTGCAACCTGCACCGTCACTTGTCCTGACTCCGAACCCGCACAGTTCATTGTGCCTGACTTCTTCAGCGATTGCCGCTACCCCATGCGACTAAACCCTCACTGTGATACGGTATCTCGCGCTTCTGAACAATGGCTTTGTAGCGAAGCCCATCTAGTAGAGCCCGAGAGTACCAAATATACAAGCTTGCGCCCAGGTTACTTCGCTTCAGTTTGTTACCCTGATGCGGATGCTTTCCATCTCAAAGTCTGCGCTGACTTCCTGGGCTGGTCGTTCAAATTAGACGACTGGCTTGAGATCGATAGATCTGATGTTACAGATGCATGGGAATCACGTGACTGCTGCATGTCTGCGTTCCGTGATCCCGTCAACTTCCAGACGGAAAGATATAGTGGAAAGATGTGCAAATCGTGCGTCTATTTTCTCCATCACCAACACATTCTAACCACCTTATGGTCTTTAGATTCGTCGGTCGCTTGAAGGAGACTGGCGGCCCTGGCTGCACAGAGCGCTTTATCCACGGAATGGACTTGTGGTTCATCTCTGCGGCAAAGGAGGCGGACAACCGCGCCAAGGGACATGTCAATGATGTTAAATCTTACATCGACTTGAGGCGCGACTTGAGCGGCTGCAAGCCTTACTTTGCCCTTATCGAATTCGTCGGTCGGATTGATCTCCCAGACGAAGTAGTCTCGCATCCGGTCATCATGGCCTTGGAGGAGGCTACCAATGACTTTGTTTCTTGGTCAAATGTAATACCTCATTCTGTCGCCGAAGTTGGGGCGCTACTGACATCGCTGCTGACAGGATATTTTCTCCTATAACATGGAGCAATCTCACCATAGCACACACAATTTAGTTGCTGTGCTAATGGTCGATCAAGGTCTCGACCTGCAAAGTGCTGTTGATTACTGCGGCCGACTATGCAATATTTCCCTCCGGCGCTTTGAAGAAACCCGTGCTATCCTCCCCTCGTGGGGAGAAGAAGTCGATAAGGAGGTGGCTATCTACGTCGAAGGACTGCAGAACTGGATTACTGGTTCGCTGCAATGGACCTTCGAGACCACCCGCTATTTCGGGAAGGACGCGCATATTGTCAAGCGGGACAGAACCGTTAAGCTACTTCCCAAGCAGCCCTTGTGAAATCCACAGTTATCAATATGCTCTATGTGAGACAGTTTTCACCTCTTTCCTGCATTGCATGATTCTCATTGCGATGACTGCCGTTATAGAAAGCTACATCGTTATCTATGCCTTGCTATGTGTGAAGCTGCGTTTTTTGCTATGGGTTGTACGTGATGTTTCGCTTTCCTTCCTACTGAGAATGTTTTGACCTTCACTGTTGTGTGTATGTATGTAAAATCTCCGACTCTACGAAGTAGGGAGCGTTTTGTAGGATCTGAATATTATCCAAAAAGGTTACAGGTGTACTTCAGCCTGAGCCACAAGATGCATATGGGCGAAAGAATGAAGACATGCGGAGCAAAAATTTTGAATCACAGCCGTAAGAGTGCTGGCACTGCCCCCACGGATCATGCAAGGAATGGACTGTGGGAGAGAGGAAGATGGACGAAGGAAGATTTTAAGTAAATAGAGGAACTTGAACAAGTAAACAGTAGTACTGGGCTAATCGACGCAACTTTATCTTATCACAAGTTCTCATGTAGCACTTATCATTTTCGGGTGTATCGCAACTTGTGCGGAAATCGAATCGATTGATGTTGCAATGCGTGCGATCCGCCTGTCAAGATCTTTTGTTTTCCGTGGGGGCCGTCCTGTTGTAGAACAATTGCTCTTCCGAATCTCCCGCAATACCCTGCTTCAAAACGAAAAATGTCTACGATCACATCCGTTTCGACGTTCAACGTTCAACGCGCCCTAACAGTACAGTACAATACAGCAACAACAGCACAACTAATCGCCGACAGGAGGTAAAGAATAAGGATCTATATTGGTACAAAGCCCAGCAAACGAAAATACGTTATAACGCCTCAGTGATCAAAAACTATTGCTAAAGGTCATGAGTCTCCGGCGAATGTTCAATAGGCGTTCTTTTCTCGTCGAGAGCATTGAGCGTCTCTGAGCGATGGAAGCATCTTCGCTGACCAAGTCCTTCATACGCTCAGAGAAGTTGGGCCCAGATGCGGCATCAGTCAGCAAGCTCGTGAGAAGGCTCTGCGAAAGTTGTTTCGCTAGGGCATGATGGAGAGCATGCTCGATCGTGAAAGGAATATGGTCAATGATGCGCTGCTCGAGGTGATAAACGCGTTGAAACAGAGATGACGAGTGAGACTCACCTTGTAGGCAACGTGGTAATAGGCTCGAACGTCAGCCATCACAACCAGCTCTTCCTCAAATGAGTCGGGAGGTAACAATCGTGCAAGATCTGAAACCTGAAGACCCGCATACCCCGCTTCTGCAAGAGCCCTCAAAGCTTTGGCCTCGGGCGTCTCCAACTTGCCAGGAAAAAAACAATCGGGACCAAAACTATCAGGACAAGGTTTAGAAGTACGACTTTTTGAGGCCGCACCATTCCCTTTCCGTCCCGACACAGGGAGTGGGGGGCGTTCATACTCCACTTCGCAACCTTCATCATCAGGGGTTGGGTAAGATTTGGTGGGGCTGGGCGATCCAGGTCGTGATGCCATAGGTTTCTTGGCCTCCCAATTATGACGGATGGGAGCCCCGTACAGCCAAGGTCTACTCCTAACTTTCTTATAATGAGCCAACCATTTCTCGCGGAGTGTTTGAAGATAGTGCGTGTTCTGAGTATAGTGTGGAGTAGTAGTTTCCAATTCCAAGGCTGTTTTGACAGCATCTTGGGCACGCGCCTTGCAGATGTCAACCTGAATTCGAATCAAATTGCTAATTTCAAAGACAACTTGAGCCCAGACAATGGTCGTGAAGAGTCAACGCTTACCCAAAATATTCCTCGAGAACTTTGAAGCGTCCAAAATGGCTGCTTATGAGTGTGTCAATGACTTGATCAAGCACATTATTGACACCGGCGAGACAGCGCTCAGACGGAGTAACCCAAAGTTTGGTGAATTGAGCGATGAGATTTGCCTTCGCCTGATATGGCACATTGTTCGGAAGCTCCCATCCAATTGCCCTTGATGAATAAATGAGCTGCCGCCGAACTGCAATTGAGTATGAAAACAAACTCTTGGATGACCCTGCGAATATCATATATGCCCATCGCTTGCACGCCAGGGTCTCGCTCAGTGAGAGTCATATTCTCCTCGGTATCATCCAGTGGAACATAACCTTCCGGTTCATTGAAAGGCCTGAAGTCAGGAGCAGTACCGCGTATATCCCTCTTGAAAATGGCATAGAGAGCACGATTCCGCTGCGCAAGCCGTTTGTCTTCGTGACTGCCATTCACAAAGCTCTTGAAGGCATCGCAGAACGCATTCACTCGTCCTAAAACTTCAATTTGTGGGTCATTTTCAAGTGGCGGGGGCAGTTCATCGAAGTCCTTGGAACATCTAGCGAGGAGCGTTTCGACATCTTCTCTGAGACGCGGTAAACTATGAACAATCTAAGTGCTTTATAGCGAGTCAGCTAGAACAAGGTCCACGCACGCTTCCTCGATCAATCGAATGAGCAGTTGGCTTATATCGGAGACAAAGCCCGGAATTCCGAACCGACGACGGTCGGTTACGTCCTTCCAGGGCGACGTCGTGTCAAAATATTCAGCAGCACGTCTTTGCGATTCAGCACGAGACAGGCGTTGTGCACGTTCGGCATCATCGGGAAGACGCACGCAGTAAAAACCGTGCCTTAGCGTGTGCTCCTCCGAACGACCTTCGATGATTTCTACCCATTTGCGGCGCTGGTTGATTGCTCCAGTACCGAGCGTGTCAGGCTTCGTGAGTACGCCTGAAGAACTTTAAGTAATTTAATCATGCTGCGTTATGAGTGACTTGCCGATGGTTCGCCTTCCATTGGGGTCTGCGGCCCTGGCGAGACTCATGGATTGTTGATTTTCCATATCATCTGGCACCGCGCCCATCAATTTAGTAGAAAAGAATTTTGCAGTTCATACACGTACCACTCATGGGAATCGTAGTCAATATGATAGTGTTTTTTTTCTCGGTGTAATGTTCCGCCAAACTTTTCACCAACGCGACGATTTCGGCTTCTTCGTTTTGTATTAGGCCTTCACTGCCCATCAGATACGTCGTTTCAATCCAGACAAGCACATACTTACCAGGTAGATCATAGAATGACAGGTCAGTTGCATCGGGGTCTTCAATCGAGACGCACACCACATTGCGGGAGAACTTCAATGTATTTTTTATATTCCTGAGTTCCTCGATGGTTTTTGTGTGGAAAGTCGAAGAAGGAACGTTCGGGTTCAAAATGGCTGCCTGAGCACGACGCAGCCAAACTTCGAATTCACTTCTGTCAGTGATCGTTCGGCCAAATCGCACATTAGTAGGCTTTTGGAGGTCTAGGCCGTTACTATCGAAACCGATACGTAGGGTGATAGTGCAGGACCATGATGTAGCATGACTAGACATGTTACATTCCATAGGGCATCTGCATATAATAGTATGAGTATACCACAATAGCTAGTAGTTATTAGGGCCACCTTGTACACGTTCCGCTATCTCTTGGGACGTTGATCTTGATCGTAATGGAAAAAAAAAAGATGAATAGAGGGATAAAAGGAACTATCTGCCGACGTACCCCGCTGACGGCCTCGACTAGTGAACTTTTGCCCGCTGAAATTTCAGGTTGAGTATAGCTGTGGTTGCAAGAGAGGTGACCACAAACCGGATTGGCCACCGATTACGACTATGGATGGTAAGGCGATCAACGCGTCGGCACTGTAAGAGGTAGCATGAGCGATCCAAGGCTACAATCAGATCCATGATCACTCACCCCATGGATCGGAGGTCAGTCATCATCTCCATAAGCTCCCTGCGCCTGCGGGCATAGTCGGTGGATGAGATATCCACTTCCTCCCACGTCTCTGGAGGGCTCGCGGAACCAGATAGGGAAGGGACAGACGTTACATCAAGAGAGGGCTCGATCGAGGGCTCTGTTGAGGCTGCTTGTTTGCGTCTATTGCGAAGCAAATCCATGGTAGATTGGATACTAGAGGTTTATTGGACACAACATCAGAATGACCTCTGTTTTTATGCGCCAGCTTTCGCGTCAGAGGCTTCTTATTCACGTGTGTCAACGTACAATGCATCGCGACCTGCAGCTTGAAGTCGAGCCGAGTCGTAATCCACGGCATGATGGGAAGAGAAAGCGCCTTTAGATGCCCGCACACACAGCTGTTAGCGACACGTTATCGTGCATCGAGGGCGATTCCTACACGAAGTAACCAATCATAGAAGATCTGCTATGACATTTTCGGCAAATCATGTTGTTCTGGCATTATTGGTTTCATATCAGAGCCCATCCACGCACGCAAGTACGTGTACAGAATCACCGGAAGACGGACACGTGCAGTAGATAAAGTTGTTATCACATACATGAGTCTTGTATGACTCAATCATGATGGGCTTTTGATACTTTGATCCATAGAGACACTCAGGCAGTCGCGGATACCTCAGAAAAATACGCATCCGGGAAGCGGGTGTGCCGCAGGAGGTTGGCTTCGAGAGTGCTAGTGAGCACTAGTACTTGAGCTAGAGAGTCGAGAATCGAGAATCGAGATGGGCCAGATGTTGGCCTGACGGCAACCTCCACCTTAAACTTCGTCACACCATCACACTGCAGTGGTTACATAAGGTTCAGTTTGTCACACGCAGATCACGTCAAAGTACTAGTAAACGCATATCTCTACGTACACGAAGATGCCTGTGATTATGACATCTTGATCTTCCTACAGTTTCTGAGTAAAATCCAGTGAGGAACTACGATGGATGGTCAATTCGTTGATGGCCGCAGTGCCCTATGTCTTGTGAGGGGCCTGTGAACAATGGTCCAGAATAAGTTTGCAAACGTCTTCATAGGACTGCGCACGACGTTGTCGTAAATCCTGGGATTCCGCACGTCCGCTCGGCAGAGTTGTGACACAAGCATATCCAGGGAAATTCATCCCATATTTCGCAAGCTGGTCCTTGTTCTCATTCCACCACTCTGTCATCGCTGGACGCCAGTCTTCCAGGCACGTCGCCACGATAACAATGGGCACTTTGCTGTCACCGATGGCTGATGAGAAGGTTTGGTAATTGGTTCGCAGAGCCTTTGTGGCTCGCGTTCCGCGCACGCAATACATAAGGAGATGGACACCGTCTCCCCTGTTCAGGCCACCGAGGAATAGTGCCAATCTCCTTGCAGCCGTGGCCGCAGGAACTCTGCCCTCGGAGCCCTCGTTTAACCCTAATGACATAGTTATCAATCCGCTCTGTCCCCAAGCCTCGGCCCGGTGAATGAATGCTTACATACCTGCCGTATCCCACAGCCTGAAGCATTGCCCACTGATCGTCACATCATATGGAGCATGTGTGGTAGTACATGAGAGGGCATCGGGAGATGTTTCCGCTACGTTGCGGCCCATAATGAGGTTTATGAGCGAGCTTTTGCCCACTCCACTCTCCCCCCAGAGCACTACGTTGCGCGGTCGATTTTCATATCCCTATAGGAGGCATAAGCCATCTGTTGACAAATTTCACACGCACGAACCTGTTGTGGACCTGTGTTCCTTACGTCCAAAAGGACTGACGTGTTACCGTAATTCTCAATAATCGTTTGCGGTAGGTTTTCGCCTCTGATCTGCTGCGCCACCTGCTGAGCCATTTCTTTGGTCATCCCGCATCGTTTTGTAAGAACTCCGATGACATCTGTCTTCTTGGGACGTCCAGCGACATATTCCACGAGTTTGCTGATGGATGAAGCAAGCCATCCTTGCCCGCCGGTCCACCCTTCCATAGATTCGTTGCAATGAGCCTCAATCACTCCACGGAGTATGCCACGCGACTCCTCATACTTGTCTCTATGCCTCCCGTCGAGTAGATTCGCCGCAGTTATGCATGCATGTCCCGCAGACCTAATGTTGTACTTCTCTAAGTGGCCCACATTCCGCATGTACCAGTCTTCCATCTTTACCTCTCTTTCGAGGTTTGTGACGACCAGCACAAGCGGGACCCTTTCCTCGCAAAGAAACTCGAAGAACAATCTGTAGTTGCTCTGCATGGTTGCCGTGACTCTACCTCCGCGGACACAGAAGAGCAAGAGGTTAACACCTCCTCGCTCTTTCAAGGCGGTGATGAGGCTATGAGCATTTGAAATTGCGGAAAGGTACTCTGGGGTCTGTAGACGGGGCTCGTCGAGGCCGACCGTGTCAAACACCTGATACCGGGTCCCATTTTCGAAGGTTATTCGGAACTCCGTCCAATGCAAAGTACAGCGGTGAGAGTCGGGCGATATGTGCGCTATCTGTCGGCCGGCTAAGAGGTTTATGACGGAGCTTTTGCCCGCTCCTATCTCTCCAAAGATCACGATGTTCACCATATTATATTTGACTATGGGAACGTTTATGTGGTCAGTGATATTCGACCCTTGGATATGGCGCTATCCACACCTGTGCACTGTGTCGATTCCACGCTGCGCGATGGGCGAGCTATTTTACAGTCGCCCCAGAATGATACTATTTGTGAGTGGTATATATATGCGAAACATGGTGGGATCGATGATGATCCATCTTTGCACCACACTTGAGATCTAGATTGCGGCGAACTGCGAGGTCTGGACCGATATCTACGAGTGTCAATGCTCACCGGCACCACGTTTTGATATCGAAGGGTCAGCTGTTTGCTAGATCTTGCTATCTAATGCCCTGACCCTACTCGTAACAAAGGGTTGCAGCACCTTGATCCCGACTGAAAACGCAAGCCAATTACTTAAACATCCGGCGGCCGTATCCACCAATTCAACGGTCCTTCTGGTTTATAACCACCTTGGCTCGCACGGATTACGTTACGTCACCCACGACGACCATCTGAGTTGATGAGGCCAGCGCACTATGGACTTTGCAGCAGACGGTCCAGATACTGAATAAAAGGTGAACGACGAAAGAAAAAAATGACCTCGAGGGTACATTACCAGCTACTTTGAGAGTGAAGTCAGTAAAGAGATGATTGGAAACTTCTTTAGTTTAGGCAGATTCTTACTTACATCAATCCAACACATCTAAGAGCTCCTCTTGAACTTTTTCAATGCTTGTCGCTTGCTTTGCGCATTGTGCAACTTGAATCACGGCGCCAGACACGCTTTTTTGATGAATGCGAAGGGCATCATTGTGGACTCCTCAACTTTGCATGAAGAAATTATGTGCATACTAAATAATATCCTACCAGGCTGTGAGGATAAGACCCGCGTTTTAATCTGCCTCGGGACGACTCGCTGTCCGGATACAGGACAGCGGGGTGAGACCGCGGACTCAATCAGCCACAACATCTGCGTCGATTCTGCGAGTGGGAGTGATACATGGGGTCTCGTCGTAGAATTGCCCGTTGTGCGCACGAGGGATAGCTCCGAAGGCCGGGCAGAGCGCAAACAATTATGAGCCTAAGAATAGTCTCCTGTAATTGTGTATACGAGACCTATCAGATAATACGGATGATAGTCAATCCGCTCTCGAAGTGTATGTGAACTTTGGGCGCGCAGCGGAAATGAAAGTTGCGTATCACGTGGGTCACTGACTCGTGGTTGGCATCTGTCAGAGTAGGCCAAGTGCATCTGCCTAAGTTACTAGAAGGACGGAGCTTTTGCTCCTGCGGATGCAACATATGTATTATTATCAATGTCTGTGAGCATTGAAAGAAGCGGACAGACCATGAGATAACAGATCTGATCTGTGAATAACGCATGCTGAGCCGGGTGTTGTCGAGCAAGCCCGCGAGACGACAACAGGGAATACCACCACATGGCTGTGGGTTTTTCATGAGGTTTGGAAGATTTTTCCAAGCATGGCCAAAATCTTAATGATCAGTGTGCTGGCAAATCTCGCACTGCTTACCTCAAGCTACTACCGTGACATACATATATACATACATACTTCCTCTTCCACTTCGTGATCAAGCAGTTCAGTCGATATTGACCCTGGTCCCTGCTTGTTCCGGCGGTTTCAGGCGGTGTCCCGTCATACGTATCGCCCGGAGTGAACCGGAGCACTCTCTTGGAGGCGTACTCACAAGGAGGTTAGATGATTGGTGCTGGACAAGTTTCCAAGCGGGGAATGATGTTTATCACTAGAAACCAGACTAAACGAGGCACAAAAGAAGTAGAAAATCGAGGACAGAAAGGAGCTTAGAGGTGACTCTGGAGTCTCTGGGTAGGCTAGCTGCGCATCGGGAGATTATGGGATGTTCCGGCAATGGCTTGTCGTTGGTATAAAACCCTCCAAAAACTCGATTTTCGCATACGGTTTCAACCGCCATCTTCTTATTCGTGATCATTATCATTATTGTCGTAGGGTAAGTGCTCATCACCGTTGCCGTTAATGCCAGCCGCATGAGTCATCGCATGCGGGGTACCCGAACAAGTGGGCTCCGGCTTCGCCACATTGATCTTGCACGGATCATCATCTGTTTTATTGTCTTGTCTTGACTTTAAATTCTTTGTTGACCAACTTCAGCAGACTACTTCATATTCATCCACCACAATGGTTCATCCCCACCAGACGCCCTACGTTACACCTCACATCTTGCACAAGAATTACGCTCAGGCTTTTGACAATGAATTTCATAGCAACCGTCAGTGCACCCAATTTAGGTACCTCCTATCTACTGAATGTTTCAAACAGTCATTGGTCGTGACCTCGAGTATTTCTCCCAGGCAGGGTTTGACATGGACAGGATCCAGCTAAAGCGCAACGCACCTGTAGCCCAGCTTTACGAAGATGCCATCCGCAATGAAGGCGCAATTATCTCCTCCTCTGGCGCACTCATCAACTTCTCTGGTAAGAAGACCGGTAGAAGTCCTAAAGACAAGCGAATCGTCTATGAGGAGACAAGTAAGGATGATATATGGTGGGGCTCCGTGAATATTAAGATGGATGAACGTGAGTTTACTCCGTTGCACACCGGTTCCTTGTCTCAGCAGTTGTTTCTAGACACGTTCGAGATCAACCGCGAACGTGCCATTGACTATTTGAATACGCGTGACAATGTTTACGTCTTCGATGGGTTTGCTGGTGTATGTCCTATGTTCCAGCTGCATGGGCTTGCACTAACTGTTTTTAGTGGGATCCCAAATACCGCATCAAGGTCCGGGTCATTTGTGCCCGTGCATATCATGCGTTGTTCATGGTATGTAACCACAATCACATGTGTTTCCTCTTCTGACATTCTGGAAGAACAATATGTTGATCCGCCCGACCGAGGAAGAGCTTGCAAGTTTTGGCGAGCCCGACTTCATTATCTACAATGCTGGTCAATTCCCTGCGAACCGCTTCACCAAGGGCATGTCTTCCACCACGTCAGTAGAAATCAACTTCAAGCGCATGGAAATGGTTATCCTCGGCACTGAGTACGCCGGCGAGATGAAGAAAGGGGTCTTTTCCGTCATGCACTATCTTCAACCTGTAAAGTTTGGCCAGCTCTCCCTGCACTCGTCTGCCAATGTTGGGATGGAGAAGGGCGATGTTACCCTGTTCTTCGGTCTTTCTGGAACTGGAAAAACCACTCTCTCCGCTGATCCAAACCGCCTTCTCATCGGTGATGACGAACACGTGTGGTCAGACACTGGGGTATTCAACATCGAGGGAGGATGCTATGCCAAGTGCATCAACCTGTCGAGCGAGAAGGAGCCGGAGATATTCAACGCCATTCGTTTCGGCTCCATTCTGGAGAACGTTGTGTACAACCCTTTATCGCGCATGCCGGACTACGACGATGTTAGCATCACGGAGAACACACGTTGCGCATACCCAATCGAATACATTCCAAACGCCAAGATTCCATGCATGGTGGACAGGCAACCGAGCAACATTATCATGTTGACGTGCGACGCGTTCGGCGTCCTTCCTCCTGTAAGTAAACTTTCCGCAGATCAAGCAAGCTACCATTTCCTTGCTGGTTACACCTCGTGAGTGCATTTTTGCTTCTGTCGGCGCCACTCGCTAAGTCACGCTCGCAGGAAAACTCCTGGCACGGAGGATGGTGTTCTTGAGCCTATTCCAACATTCTCGACTTGCTACAGCGCACCTTTCATCGTGTTACACGTGGGTTTTCATCTTCTCCTAGGAAATCCTGAGCTAAGCCTTACTGTATCAGCCTGGCCGCTATGCAGAAATGCTGGCCGAGCGCATGTCAAAACACAACGTGTCCTGCTGGCTAATCAACACGGGCTGGACAGGTGGCAAGTTCGGTACGGGCAAGCGTTGCCCACTCAAATACACCCGCCGCATCGTCGATGCCGTACACTCCGGCGAGCTTCTCGATAGCGAGTATGAGACCTTCGGCGGCTTCGGGCTCCAGATTCCTACTGCGGTAGAGGGTGTTCCACGCGAGGTGCTCAACCCACGTCTGGCCTGGGCAGACAAGGAAGCTTTTGAACGTGAGGTTCGCAAGCTCTCGGGCATGTTCCAAAAGGCATTCAAGTTGTACGAAAACGACGTGCAAGAAAGCGTGAGGTTGGCAGGTCCACGGGTGGATTAGAGATTGAAAATCGCTTTTCCCTCCTTATTTATAATTTACTGTTATAACGCGGGTGTAGAGTGGGGTTATATCGATATCTAAACTGTACTCTACTATACTTCATGTAGATGTACCTGAATATATACAAAGAAGTGGAACGAATTCGAACACATGAATTTGATATGGAGAGTTAATATCCAATCATCGCTGAAAAGTCTCTCGATCGCTTGCTATCTGAACCGACCACATCTACATTCATGGTTGTGGACCTTTGGAAGATTATGTTAGACTACTCTTGTGAGATGCCCCCACACACGATTGAGAAGGTCTCGCACCACTGAAGTGCGAGGTTCTCCGGGGCGAGATAGCTCCCAAATCAACCTTTGGAGTGCTTCTTGAGCACTCTCAGAATGTTCCGATGCATCCCGAGGTAAGTAAGTGAAGGTGATGGCTGGCGCTAACGATGGGTCCATGCTAGTGTCATTTGATCCCTCCCACCATCCTTTCGCATCTTCATCACTGTCGCAGCCACAGACCACAACGACCAAGCTGACCTTGGATTTCGTGTAGACCCTGCGAAACTTCTGCACCTCCGTTCTCTGCGTATCGACAGACTCGTCCTTGTCCACGTAAAAAATCAACAAGCAAGGTTCGAAACCAACGCCCCCTTTGGACCGTTTTGCGGGCGGATAGGGTGCAGTTACGCGCTGGAACATGTAGTAATGTCCGCGCATGACCACCGTGGATCTGATCCACGCGCCATTAATGACACCCGCGATGTTGCAAACATTCAGTGTAGCTGGGACGGCAGAGTCGCAGACGATTACGTTTCGTGGGTGGTCCCTTTCATGGTCATCGCATGCCCACTCGACGTCGCGAACGCCTTTCTCATTGGGCAAGCGACACTGCTCGATAAGTCTGCAGAGGGTATGATATGACTGTTCGCGACGCTGCTTGAGCCTATCGCTGTCGTTTTCGTCGATGGTCACTGTGGTGACACATGCGTGGCCAGCGAAGGTCATATTGAGGTTTGAGATGGATTGCTCGTTTTTCCTCCACCATTGCTCCATGTCTGGGTTTTGGTTTTCTAAACGTGTAATGACAATGACGACCGGAACTTTCTCCTTAACTTTGGAATAGAATGACATGTAGTTCCGGCGGAGCGCCATGCTCTCTCTCGTGCCCTGCACGCAGTACACCAGGAGATGGATGCCATCCTGCTCCATAAGGGTTTGAAGGAGCTTCTTCAAAACTTTTTGAGCTTCCTTATTGGGGACTGTTCCCTCAGAGCCCTCATCAAGACCTGCGATGAAGTCAGTAGCGCCAATCAAGAGCGGCTAACTACGCTTACCGGCCGTATCGAAAAGCTTTACCTTTAAGGTCTTACTCTGAATCACAACGTCATGCTCGTACACATTCGTTTTAGTGGTACATCCCATGGCGTCGGAGGACGTGGGCGCCGATTGCGTCCCAGTGATCAGATTGACCAAGGAACTTTTACCAGCTCCTGTTTCTCCAAAAATGACAATGTTGCATGTTTCCGTGCGATGTAAACCTTCTCTGGCTCGAATATCGTTGGTACCATCAGGACTCTGATCAGCATTCAAATCGACTGTATGCTGAGGAAGAGCCCAACACCACTTACTACAGTAGATAGCCGTCTCTCAGTAGGTAAAGACATGATCAAAAGACTCGACTTGGAACAAGGAATAGCGAGAGGCAGTCTCGACTTGCCAGCGTGTTCGGTTTGTCTCTAGTCTGATATCTTCATGTAAAATTTCCCAGTTCGTCAGAACGTTGGTGTTTCGAGGCGCCAGATTTAAATATCGATCACGACGCATGTATTCAGCATGTTGAATGTTCCACGCCATTCCATGGATGTGGGAAAGCTGATACCGAGCGGCATATTAGAATGCAACCTGTTGCAGCATGTTGGCTATTATGTATTGACTTCGTACATGCGGGAGCTGGTTTGCTGAGTTGGAAGGACTGACAAACGATGACGGATCTGGGGCCCTGGTCTGGACTCTGGGCTCCGAACCCTCCCGGGTCACAGTGCTTACGCTTGCTGACAGCCTGACACTGCTACGTTCGTGAGGATTGTGTCGACAAGTTCAAATTGTATTCAACCTTTTGGCAGTACTTCCCCGAGTGCCAGGGAGGTGGTTTGGAACGGACGGTGCAGATCAACGCGTTGTAGATGATCGATGATCCTGTGCGAGTTGTATGAAAACAAGCAGGGATCGTGTGGGAAGGAAATGTGTCTGACGGTTGCCAAACTAAGTTACTAATTCCGAGTTTCAAGCATTCTTGTCAAAATCGTGATCGGCATTGATATATTTGATGCTCAAGCAAGGGAAGGTTAGTATGCAACGTAAGTTCGCTACAATTCATTGGATTTACTACCCGTGCACAGTAGAGTGAGTTATCGAAAAGGGGAAGTCGCCTTGCTTTATCATATCGACCAACTGTTTCGCAATTTCTCGAGATACACCACAACGCTTCATGAGACGAGGGACAAGATCCTTCGGTTTCATATGCAAACTTCCTACAAATAACTCCTTCAGCTTGCGCATCAACGACACGAACAGATTGTCCCCTCCCATCCATGCTTGCTTCTGCTCGTCAGCAGTAAATTTATTAGCGAGGTCGCGGATCGTCATGCGCGATTCTTCATAAAGGATCCCTCCGTGTCTGCCGTCAATCTATTGGCGGCGGTGATGCATGCATGACCGGTGACCGACGACCTGGATCTGATATTTCTCGAAAGTGCTGTGGTTCCTCACCCACCAGTCCTCCATCCTCTGCTCTCTTTCGGGGTTCGTGATGACAAGAACAATGGGAACCTTCTGTTCGCAGAAAAATTCGTGAAAGAGGCGGTAGTTGCTCTGAAGCGTGGCAGTGACTCTACCGGCGGCGCAAACGCAAAATAGAAGCAGATCGATGCCGCCTCGTCTACCCAATTCCTTGATGAGCCGATAGGCGTTCTCGATAGACTTAAGGTACTCTTTGATTCCTAGCTGCCGGTCATAGAGTCCGCTGGTATCGAAGACCTTGTAAAACTTGACGTCGAAGCTGATGGTATACTCTTTCCACTGCATCGTACAACGTTGCGTGTCAGGAGATGTGTGTGGTATCTCCTTTCCCGCCATGAGGTTGACGAGCGAGCTTTTGCCTGCTCCAGTATCCCCAAAGACTACGAAAATTTTTGGCCTGTTCTCGCTTATCAACACAGCATAAAGAGCATCTGACTACGTACCTGTTAGTGGTGTCGAACACCTTAAAATCGTCGATGGTATCTTTACGCTGTAGGATACGGCGTTGCTGGTCAGGGGACGTAGCTGCTATCTCCTTGACGTTGGCGGGTCAGCCATTGCTGACCACTGACTCCCCAGTGAGTACAATATAATATAGTGTTCCTACTAATCAAAATTGGCAAAATGCGGCACGAGGAGCAATTGAAAATCGAATACCTTGCAGCCATTTTGGGAGGGACCTGCCGGATAGTGTTATCTTGCCTTTCGCCGGTATCCAACAGTGGACGTGTACCCCCTTTCGAGCGACACTGCTCGATAAGTTGGCAGACGGCGTGGTATCACTGGTCATGGCGCCGCTTGAGCCTATTTTCTGCATCTTCGTCAATAGTCACCGTGGTGACACATGCGTGGCCAGCAAAGGTCATCCCGAAGTCTGAGATGAGTCGTTCGTTATTCTTCCAACAGTCTTCCAAACAAGCAACGACAAGGACGATTGGGACTCTCTCCCTCACTTGAGAGCGGATGAAGTTGTAGTTGCGGTAGAACGCCCTCCTCGCTCTCAGACCCCGCACGCAGTACATGAGGAGATGGATGTCATCTCGAAGACTTCAAAGGAGTTTCTTCAAAACTTATTGGGCTTCTTTATCGGGAACTGCTCCTTCAGATCTCTCATCAAGACCTATGATCTAGTGTAATGTGAAGCCTCACTCTGGTTTGGAATGTGAAAATGATTTCGCGTCAACTTTACGCTGAGGCCTCGAGGAAGAACCAGTGTCATCACTTACAGTAATACATAGTCCTCCACCAACAGATGACAACATTGCGAAGATGGGTCAACTCCACT
Source organism: Suillus weaverae (assembly GCA_016767475.1). NCBI lineage: Eukaryota > Fungi > Basidiomycota > Agaricomycetes > Boletales > Suillaceae > Suillus > Suillus weaverae. The sequence goes on along the minus strand of MU179380.1, from coordinate 37,035 downwards.
GGACAAGACAAGAAACAGCGGAGGGCAGGTCTTGACTTGCGCGTTTGGTGTTTCTGAGGTAGTATTCCTCGATTAGTTGAATCATTTTGGTACGTCGGACTCGGACGTCCAGCATAAGAGCCATGCTGCGTATGCGTTGGGCATGCTCTGAGTAGCTAAACCCGCGTACAGTGGCTGTGTACTCCTAAATATGTGATAGGGTATAATTGAGCCACATGAGGTAATCTATTTATATAATATTTTATTACGTAATTCAGACCGCAAAGCGCCTCTTTAAAAAGCGGTGCCAGAGACATGATAGCAGCAGCATCCGTGATTTAGTGTGCTTAAGCCTTGCAATCCTTGAGGCCCAAGATTTAGATCTGAGAGAATAATCCCCTGAAGTGTTCCTCTACCGATCTTCCGTCCGATGTAGTTCGACATACTGCTTGCAACCGCAATGGATGTAGATGTCAGAAAGGGAATATTCGTCCCTTGGCCCGCGGAAATAGTGCGCATTCGTCTTCATGCAAAGGACGAAAAAAATCAGCCCTACACCGTAGTAGTTTTGACGTAGTTGCAGCCCCGTGTTGTCTGTGATCACTGACGGCGCGCGTCCTCGCGCTATGAACGTGAGATTCGGGTTTCGTTTTCATTTGGAACTATAACTTACTCTCTTCTTTCAATAGGATTAGGTGGTTACTAATCAAATCCTCGAGTCCAACACGAGTTTGCCTCGAGGAGTCGAGTTGTTCGAGAATCTGGCGGGTGCCGGTTTCAATACCACGGGGTCACCTGTGTCTGAAGGATAGGCGCAAGGAAACGTGATCTCCTGCAAGTTTGCGTCTGTCTTTATAAGAACTACATCACTAAGTGTCGGTCAAACGCTTCAATTGAGTACTATCAGGAGTATACCTCTTAAATGGCTTCAGGGTACGTAGACTTCAGATGCTCTTCGTACTGTAATTGTCTCATATTGATAAGTAGGAACAAGCAAAGCACCACTTCAATGAGTTCCGATACCATTGGACTGGATTACACTCCTAGCAGGCATGTAGTCTCCAGATGTATTTTTTCAATATTAACAAGCGAGGACAGGCATAAAACTATTGTACTATTTGGGGAGACAGGAGCAGGCAAGAGCTCACTTATCAACCTCATGGCGGACGAAGAAGTAGCGAACACATCTCCTGACATGCAACGCTGTACAATGCAGTGGAAAGAGTATATCATCAGCTTCGGCGGCAACTCATATACGGTTTTCGATACCATCGGGCTCGAGGAACCGCAACTGGGAATCAAAGAGTACCTCGAGTCTGTCGAAAATGCTTATCGGCTCATCAAGGTATTGGATAGACGAGGTGGCATTGATCTGCTTCTATTTTGCGTTCGCGCCGGCAGAGTCACTGCCACGCTTCAGAGCAACTACCGGCTCTTTCACGAATTCCTCTGCGAGAAGAAGGTTCCCATTGTTCTCGCCATCACGAATCTCGAAAGAGAGCAGAGGATGGAGGACTGGTGGGTGAGGAACCACAGCACTTTCGAGAAATATCAGATCCATGTCGCTGGTCATGCGTGCATCACCGCCGCCAATAGATTGGACGGCAGACACAGAGTCCTTTATGAAGAATCCCGCACCACGATGCGCGACCTTGTTAAGAAATTTACTGCTGACGAGCAGAAGGAAGCATGGATGGGAGGGGACAATCTGTTCGTGTCGTTGATACGCAAGCTGAAGGAGTTACTTGTAGGGAATGTGAAAAAGAGGGATCTTGTCTCTCATCTCACGAAGCGTTGTGGTATATCTCTAGACGTCGCGAGACAGTTGGCTAGCATGATCAGGCAAGACGTAGGTTGACCTCTCCCATTGAATTTATGCTTCATCTGATTATAGACTGTCATTGTCGACAATACGGCCTTACCCTTATGGATATCGGTACATACTACTTATTTGCAAACAGTTGTATTTTGTATTTCAGTACGATGCAGTCTCTCAAGCTGCATTATATGAATGTGCGGGCCGAGGATCTCCACGTAACTAAACAAACGTGAATGAATTTGACGAAAATTATTGGCATAATGCACCAACATAAAATATCTGATGCTAGTCAAGAAGTTGTTGCACTCACTTGTGTTGCAGCTGCGGATTCCGTGCACTATCTCCAAGCACATTTGATCTACATGAGAGGTTGCATTGCGTACTCGCAGTAGCACAGGCAAGCAATGTCCACATCACCGTGATTCAGACTTAGTATTATTCCTCTGGGAAAACCTTACCAAAGGACCATTGTGTTCGGAGAGACTAGCGCGGGCAGGACTCCAAGGTCAACCTGATCAGTGGGAAGAGTATTGGGGGTGCACTCTTACCTTTCACCAGCTCAGCGGAAATCCACCACCCGCTCTTCTACCTTGTGGAACCACTCGTACAACTGGTGACTCCTTCACGACTCATTCCTCTGCCGTCAACAGGTTGTTGTTGCTCTTGTCACAATTTTGCGATCGCAGTTCGTCACTGGCACAACATTCTTTAGGATCCGGACCGAGCGTGCGAATGGAAAGTCCTTGTTTCATTGATACAGCGTCCCCCCGATTCACTTGACAATGTGTTCTCACTCCTCGGACCGGAGAGGTTCAGCGTCGCTTCTCTCCTCAGTGCCTGGTTCAGCCCGTGCTTTACCCGTCCCTCGTCTCTGTGCTACATCGCTTCCCAGGGTTTCGTGGATGCACTTCTCTTGCTCGGGTTCATAGTCAACGACAAGACAAGAATGGACCTGTCGGACCATAGAAGCAGGAATCCAAACACGCATATTGCTATGCTGACCGGATGGCAACTTTCTGGTGGTTCTCTTCGTGGCTTGCGAGCTACTTCCGATAAGGTTGACATCCAAAGCAGTGGCATGGCCTGTGGGCTCGGGTCGTTTGCCCTTATACCCGACTGAGCAAACTGTGAAGGACACATTTCGACACGGTACTCCAGAAGGTCATCAGTGGATACATGCTGGCGCGTTCCTAAAATCTTCGTGATCAATGACCGGCTGCAAGAGTTATGTCCTTCGAAGGAGGGTTGAGGGGCAAAAGCCGTACCACGGCAGTCTATACTTGTCACGAGGTAAGCCGGCATTCCGACCGCATTGGCGGGAAAGGAAGTCAGTGGCCCTTTGACGACAGCTTTCACCGTGCTCGAGACGCCGTCCTCTCTTTCTCATCAGCTTCAAGCACAGCTCTCCTGAGAACCTTCATTATTGCCGCCTCCCACATCAGGCTTCGAAACCTCTTTATAATCGCAGTTCGGTAACTCATTCTCCGAGCTTCTCCTCGCAGAACGCTGCAGTATGGGCAAAATTCAGTTCTCCGTTGTCGCGCATTTTGCTACTACCTAGGCTTCCTACCCGAGCGCTGCATATTGGGTCGATATAATTCTCGAGTATCTGCATATTTAGGAAGTTCGGCGGTAAGGAAAGTGCGGGCACGAGCGCCGAAGCTGTTTCCAGGAGTTTGTGTGCAGTTCCAAGTTGACACTGGAGTGCCAGCGTGCAAGTGCTGGACGGATGTCTTTGGTGGAACGGCGGTGAAATAATCCGAGAAGTTCATCGCCAAATCCACAGTGAGCCAAGCTATGCGCGATACCTTTGCCATCATCCCTTGCGCCCTGAATCTTTTTAAAGAGGTGAACTCAGCAGATGCAAGTTGCGCACATCACCGTAGTCTCCTTTCACAAGCATCGCAAAGAGAATACCCCCCTCCCATGAGCTCTACCCCTGGATGCCTCCTGATATCTCCAGCTGTGTATATCATAGCATGGTGTTTGCCCTCCGAATCCAATGCGGTATTGCAGAGGCAGCGAGGCTTACTTCTTGATAACCCAAAGAGCACCGAAAACGAGCGCGTCTACACCACCCGTCAGGACCGCATCTATAACGCCGTAGCTGTTGAGATGGGCCAGTTCGGCTTCTGCTTCACCGACAGCCTGGAAAGCATCAGCAGTCAAGCGTGTTCGAATCAATCCCATAGCCTTACGTATGGAACGAAGGAACTGTTCACAATATTTAGCATAGAATGGTGAATGGTGAAGCGGATGCCCGATTTCCCTATCTTGCTGCCTCGCTTTACCTTTGGTCTTTCATCGCCATCAGAAACAAAGAGTGGTAGAAAGGGTAGTCGCGCCAATAAACATAAAAAAAGAACAGGCGGAGTTCTGAGTTCTCGCTGCCTTTGCTGTGTACAGTGTTTATACCATATACTGGCGTCAATGCCAATACGAAAGCCGTGTTTCCCGGAATGATTCTTCTCCAATCCTTCATTAACCGCGAGATTGGATACATGTCCAAGATTGTTCCGCTTTGTTCACGACCTGCGCAATTAAATAAAAACAATCTTTCAAAGGAATAAAACCGCGTTACTTACCAAAGGCCTTGGACACCCACCGTTGAAGAGTACTTAGTTGCGATAATCAGCAGGAGGTACTTAATATAGTTCAAAATTAACCATGGTCCGATTAACACGAAACGTTACGGTCACGTGCTGTGTGACATCATTCAGTACGTATATTACTTACTTCAAACTTACTTTGTATATATACTGCTAGGAACCAATTCGCGTCGCCTCCATGTGCGCGCTCCACTCGAGCCCGTTTGATGTTCCACTTTGACTCAGGCGTGTCCTCCGCTCAAGCTTGGCGCTCCACTCAAGCCCCTTTCATGCCCTGGTGCACTGTGATCTCTCCCAGTTCAACTCCATTGTCATGGCGTCCTGCTGCTCCTTCCACGGTATTGTTCGCATTCAGAATGCAAGTCCCTATACTCTTGAGAAGAAGCGGTTCTGGAAAATAGACGGATTTGTGCCTCTCCCTCTAGAGGCAGGGGACAGTAGCAGTGATCTTCCTGTCTCCGTTTTCACTTTCGGTGGTAGAACTGTGCCGCCCGATGATGGCGTGTATTTCATCAATGCTCGCCTGATTACCGCAGTTGCAGGTGACGAGACCTCACTCGAGTGACGGGTTCAATGACGTCGTTCTCGAAGCACTGCCAGGAGATCATGGTAAAATCCTTCTCATAATTATTTGGACACTCTGATACGAACAACACAAGAATCTTACTTCAGTTCAGATGAATTAAAACAAGTTGATCAAGCACCCGCTGATGCTCCTGAACAAACACCTGATTACCTCGCGATGCTCACCCATCCGAATATACCTCCGCATCGGCTAGGCCTCAAAGTCAATGCGATATGCGCGGTGCAACGAGATATGTCGGTAGAAAAAGGGTTGGTACGAAATGCGCGCGTACGAATCACCGCTCTGCACCGACGCTTCGTCGAAGTGCAGATTCCCAACACAGGAGAAGTTCATTGCCTCCCTCGCATCACTTCTGCCTTTAATCCCGCGCGCTCGAGTTGGACCGTCAACCGGAAACAATTTCCGTTGCAGCCTGCATATCCGACGACGTTCAATGGCTCGCAAGGTCTCACTCTCCGACGTGCTGCTTCGCACAGATGCATTTGCACATGGTCAACTGTACACAGCTCTTTCAAGGGTGCGGAATCGTCGCGACATTCGGACGCTGTGGTCACCCAGCAATTAATGAGGCAATGAGGAAAGAGATACAGCAGATGTAGTTACTCTTCGTTATTGCTATAGAGTATTGTGAGAGACTGAGAAAATAAAAGACCAGACCGTCCGCAGGCGAGCGGATCGCTTGTGTAAGTTTAAGTCTCCCGTAGGCAGACCAATAAGAGGAAGACAGCCGTTCTTTCTAGTTATAAATTTTGAGCTTGTTCGGGCCATTAGAAAATTGTCGTATACAGAGTGCACGATTTGGAGGTCGTAGGTATCAAGAAAAAGGTGACAGTGTTATCAATCCATTTAGCCCTCTTCCGTATCATTCTCTTCCAAGGTGGAGACGGACATCTTCTCGAAAAGGAACGAAATGGTGCCACCAGGGACATCACGAACAGTTAATGGTTGTGTTGCTTCATCCATAGCTGTAATGTTGTCCAGGTCAACGGCCGACAAAAGTGAATCAAGCCTTGATTTCGGCTGCGCGAGGTCTTCCTTGTCATCGCTCACACTTGGAAGCACCAGATGACGAAGAATGACATCATGGATATTGTCGCTCGTCAATCTCCGCAGGCAGTTGATATGTGTCCACTCTCCAAGCGATGCAAGCTCTGCCTGTTTCTTCTTCTTGTACTACAGAACCATGGTCAGCATAATTCTGTGGACGGTGAACAACGGGATTGAAATCCTTACTGCTCCATCCATCTTCTCAACGTAGCGAGGTTTGACTTGCGACGCATTGATGAAACCGATTCCTGCTGGATCTTCGTCGTCATTCTCCTCACTGACTTCTATGTCGTTCCCGGAGACAATCGTCATATTGTCATTGAAATGCTTTGAACCGGCATCACACCCGCAATCCAAAAGATCATGGGTATTGCAGCCTGTCTCAGGATGGACTCGGAAAATGTCCCGAAGCTGTAAATGGGGGCATCAATTACCGGTCACCTCTTAGGCGCAAAAGAAGTACATCTTTCCGTGAAAATGAATCTGACTTTGAGCCGGATGATCCCTTGAATGTGATAGTATAAACCCGCATCAGGTAAAAACAAAATATCGGCTTACCGAGCCCATAAGAGCTTGACGCCTATAATTTAGCGCCAGAATCCGACAGAACAAATGATTTACTCACAGTTACCAAGTCCAATCTTGGTCACCTGCCTCTGATAGATTTTCTCTTCCAAGAGGCGATATAAGCGCGTTACACACTTGTCAGTAAAGACGCTCACCATCGATTGTTCCTGCAGTGAGAAATCGATAGATGAAAACTGGACGTTTCTGTCCATCACTATGATATTTGATCAGGACAATAAACTTTCCATGATTTACTTATTCACCGATGAATGCGTGCCATGGACTGAAGGTCATGACTTGAATGGGAGATCGTTTAGCGCCATCGTATCTTTACATACGCCACGCACCTCGGGTTCCAATCGGAATCTATCAAACATAATCTTGATGCGCCGATAAGGTTGAGCCCAACGCCGCCCGCCTTTGAACTCAGCAGGAATAGAACTTTCCTCAACAAGGTCAGATTGGCGCTGATAAGTGCGAACTGAGTAACCTACAATGGCTGTACTGCGATGATTTATTAAAGGTGTTGACATATTCCTGCCTTTTCGCTGCTGGTGTCTGACTATGGCAGTGTGATGTGAGACAAAAATCAAAAATACTACGACGTGGAATAAAAACTGTACCCGTCAAGCCGGAAGTAAGTATAAGACTTCTTCTTGCAGAAGGCTTCGATCAAGTTGAGGGTTGATGTATAATGTGAAACAATGATGCATTTTTCTTGAGTACGCTAAATAGCAGTCAAATAAAGCTGTGCAACGAGTTAAGCAAACTTACCTCTTTGATGACTTTGAGGAGGTGCGACAACGCCAGAAGCTTGCCTGATATGAAGATGAATTAGCTAATGAACCTCATTGAAAAACACGGGGCCCACCACTCATGGAGAAGTCTTCGATTTGGGGATCTTTAGGTAACAAACTCAAGGCGTCATCGATACCTGGGCGGCGAATTGCATCCGTATTTGTCGCTCTTGCCTTATCTGCTTGAGCCTTGAGCAACACGGGACTATTGCTGACTTTTGTAAGTACGTTGATCAAAGCAAGCGACTCTGCGGTCGGTCCATCAATCAGCCTATCTAGCTTATCGGGGTTAAGAATAGCCGAGAATATGGACAATTGCAGTTGCGTCGGAGTGATAAACACGACATATTCGTCTGTTCAGAACGTCAGATATTTGAATTTGAACTGCGGTTAGAGAAAGAGGATACGTTTTGGCGGAAGATAGTTTTTGAGAATGCTGGCTTCCCGTCGCAAAACGAAGTTCTTCGCGATTAAAGACAGCTTTTGGTGTCCTTCAGCAGCTGAACGAAACACAATTGTCCCACGAACCTGAGCTGACCGAGCCTCACCGAGCTCGAGTTCCTTATCCGTGCAATCTGGTGCTCTACTTTTGAGGATAGGAACCTCATAAACTCTACGGAATGTACTATGATCATCTGCAAATATTCCTTTATTTGATTATCCCTTGTGGAGTAATGCTCTGTAGCTCACCGAGCAGCCCTGGGTTACAAAAGTTTGCCTTCAATAAGTTAGCACTAGGAAGGTGATAAAAATAGGTGCCTCATGCGCACCATGGCATGGAATTCACTCAAATCATTCTGAATTGGAGTACCGGACAGAATGATTCTTCGAGCAGTACGTAATGATTTAAACATTGTCGAGGTCTTATTGTTTGATGACTTCAGTCTGTGTCCTGCCGAGGGGTCAATGTCATATATATTCTACCAGCATCAACCGACCTTCATCACAAATAACCAGGCCAATTGGAGGACTACGTGAAACATTAGATTTGCATTTACTGCAGTGGCAGAAAGAATACTACTCACTTGCAATATGCCAGATCGTCTCTGACTAGTGTAAATATATGCACAACAGTGGAAAATGTACCACCCACATGACAGTCCGAAGCTTCTCATAGCCAATGACTAAAACCTGATGCAACCGTCTGATATTTTGGTGAGCAGAGAGCCTAGTCAACTGGTGCCAACACATACGAGTTGAGAAATTGCTTGATGGTGGTTTTGTCCTTGTCGCCTGTAAAAACACCAACGCGATCTCTCCCTAACCTTAAAGTCCAAGTTGAAACAAATCTCGCATTGGCACGATTCTGTCCTACCACTTGTGAAATTCGGCGCGCCAATTCTGCTCGCAAGTTAGATAGCGAGCATGACTGAAGAATAGAAACGAACATTGACCAGCGATACGGGGCATACGATCAAGGCCTTGCCGATTACTGGCCCAGCGCCAACATAGGGATTCTGCTCTGTGCCAGCTGAGAGATCGTAACATAGATATAAGACAGAGAACTCACTGAGGAGTGTCCACACAAGAGAAATTGTCTGTAAAAGGTGTCACCGAGCGAGAACAATGGCGAATGAACGAACAGACCTGAAGGGTTTTCCCCAGACCCCTGGAACCTGAATATCAGCGATTACACGCATACGGACACATTGAACACGTACATCTCGTCGGCGAGTATACACCCTTGACCCTCATATCTTCGCAGGCCCATGACACATTCATACAAAAATTTGACGCCTGTAACATTTTGTGCCATCAAAGAAATGACATATCCAGATAGCATGAATACCTTCGATCTGATGTGGACGAAGACACTTTGCAATGATGGGATCTAGGACGACTGCTACAGTGGGCAAGTTCCTGGAACGATATCTCAGGTTTGCTTCAACAGAAGCGTGACATTAAAGCGTACTTCTTGTTGAACTTGTTAGCATGCTCTGTGGTCGTTGCTTTCATGACGATTGCTCCCTCTGCTTCGGGATCATGCCTAGCCGGGTCAGGATCCTCGTTATCAAGGAGCTGAAGGAACTTACAACGGTTCATTGGGTTTTTTAATTGGCTTCTGGCCATAGAACGACGCGGGGGGCACGAACGCTTTTGAAGCACCTGGAGATGCAACTGTGATATCATTCTCTTTGCAAGGGAGAGCGCACTTCGCCTGAAGCAGAAACGAGGGCTTGGATGGTGGAGATGGCACTACCGGTACGTCTTCCTCCAGTCCCGGCAATGCATCTTCCACCCCAGTGATGGAAGGCATCCGCGATGCTAGTACTTGTGAATCTAACTCAATTTGTTTGCCACCAACACTGAAGCTGTACCCGTTGTGTAGAGCGAGTCCGTCCCATTCCTTACGACCAATTCTGTAACGACCAATCAGTGAAAGGTGGATGACGAAGTAATTGAATCCCACTTACATTTTCCCCCTTTCTGATATCACAGTGAGCTTGTCGCCGACATGGCTAACGAATGCGTCACCATCCCATGTCTTGTGCTTCTTGCTCTGCGGCTTCCGCCTACGAGAATCAGCATATGTGCAATATCCTTGCTCCTTGCTCCTTGCTTACCAGTTAGCAGCCCAGTAAGTAGCTGGCACATTTGCTTTCGAAGAGCCTGCGGAGGGGGGGGCCCGTATGGACAGAAGATTGACAGGATGGAGATCAATAACCCTTTTGTCTGCAGCTTTCAATGGAGTCTTGTAAGGTACATTCATCTTCGTTGACGGCAAGGGAGTGACATGCAAAAAGGGTTTCACGGAGTTATTACCGGTCATTGCAGAGGATGGCATGCTTCCTCGACCATAGCACTTTCCAGACATGTATTCTCCGCGAGAAATTGGATGATCGATCCTGATCTCTTTCTCTCCAAATTTATACTCTCCATTTTCCTCAGCCTTGGGCGAATTTAAGGACCCAGCCCCCATTCTGTTGGCGCGACAACACAGATTAACCTTGATCTTCAGTTTTCTCGGTCAGAAAAGAAACGTACATCTTTCCATCTAGATCGAACATCGACCCTCTGATGCCTGTGAGAACCAGGACGGCATCCCCATCCCATGTTTTGTGTTTCTTGTACTGGGGGTATCTCCTAGTACCTTGGGGTGAGGATGAAGGACTCGAATTGGGACTCAAACATACCACTGAATCATCCAATACTCCTCTCCTCCATTATTACTGCTTGCACGACATGTCGAGGGACCTCCGAGTGTATTCTCAATTGCAACTTTCTTCCTACTGGAAGTATCGAGTGGCAGCTTTCGTTTCTCGCCCGTAAGTGGCGACTGATATGCAGGCATAAAATTATCAAGTGAAAGTCTTAGACTTGATGATGCGGAAGAAGAAAAATGTTCCAGAATTCAGTAAGTGAGAAATGTCCGACTCGAGACGCGTCGAGGCTCAGACGCGTTATAAGTGGCCCATCGACATATGAATTGGTTTCGGTTATTTCCGAGTGTCATCTATGATCTCGTTTCGATTTGTCATTAATGAACCAACATAATCGATTGCACGGATAGAGACGCCAAAAGCAAAACAAAAACATCATAAACAAAGCAGAGATAGTATGTTGGGGGTAAGCAAGGGAGTCCGTCCTGTGTATAGAACTCCAAGTCGATTACTTTGGTTACGCCCTAGCGCACCTCCATCCACTACTCATGTCTTAAATCTGTCCAAAGGCAGGACGCCCATCGATCACCGTAGCTTGAACTTTGGTGCTCAAAATTTGACCGACTGGGATAGTCATGATGTCTTGTGATAGCACCACGTAGTCCGCCTGCTTTCCTGGTACAAGAGAACCCAGGTTGCCTTCGGTAAACGAAGCATATGCAGCATCGATCGTCATGCCTATTAATCGTTTTCCATATCAGTAACGCTCGTATCTAAGTACTCTCGTGAAGTACCTCTTAATGCTTCCATGCGAGTCAGCCGTTGTTCTGGAAACCTACAAAGTACACATAAGTTGAATGGGGAATTTTTCGACGAGAAAGCCATACCATCCCGACGGGCCACTAGGTGATTGTCCTTCAGGAGACAGTCTTGTAATGGCTGCATAGAACCCAGAGAGCGGGTTCATGTCTTCCACTGGAAAGTCAGAGCCAAAGGCAAGTCGAGAGCCGTGGTCAAGTAAGGAGCGGAATGCATATAAACCCTTTACTCGCTCAGAGCCCTAGAAAACGATGAACATCTGTAAACGCCAGTAGCTATGATTTCCATGAACTCACAAGACGATCTTCCGCAAACCACATATCACTGATGCTATTCCGCCCATATGACACATGTCATTAGCGAACATATTCGGATGAATAATTTAACGTACGCATGTGTAGGTTGAATACTGGCAATAACTAAATAGCGACAATTCTACTTCAATTGACATCAAGGAAACTAGGATCCTCACCTCCAAGCTTTCCGACACGTTCCATGTCAGTCTTCGTTAAGATTTGAGCATGTTCTAGGCGAGGTCTGAGTGCAGTTACATTGACGTCCTTCAAGGCAGTCTCGAATGTATCCAGAACCACGCCGTTGGCATAATCCCCGATTGCATGAACATTCTTCCAGATAAAAGCAGATGAGACGTATTTTTTTTGCGATCGCCTGCACTTACAACCTGCCACCCATCTCTTAGATATTTGGGTATAACATCAGTTAAAACTTTGGGGTCCAAACGCATGAATCCTTTCGTGTGGGGGTTATCACAATATGGCTCGTTCAGCTGAGAGGCATCAAGAAAGACACAAACATGGCCAAGGATCTTCTCACCGCTGCTCCACCAGAACGTAAAGCGCCTGAATAACTACATAGTCAGCCTAACAGCTTAATACTATCACCACCGTTTTACCGTCAGCAAAGATCTTGACACTGCGAGCGTTGAGCCTGCCATTCCCTGCATTGATGATTGGTTTTGAGAGGTTTCCCCAGTAAGAACCGCTTTCCTCGAAGTATCTCATCCCATAAATTCGAACCTATGGGCTGTTGTAAATTACACGGTGACGGTATCCTTAAGCACTTACAGGAAGATTTCCTGCCGTCGCCTGCCTGCATAAATGACGTCAAATGTGTTTTACACAAGGATATTTAGTAGACCTTGTGAAGAACTCGAGTGAAATGGGGTTGAACCCAGCATCATGGATGGAGGTTAATCCATAGGACAAGGCATCATTGACTGTGGCATTGAAACGTCTCAGCAAGTCCTGTTCAGTTGGAGCTGGTCTCTTCACAAGGTCCTGGGCATTGTCAAGAAGAACACCTGATCATTAGTGTAAGCTATTTTTGAGCCATATCTCCACGAAGGAAGCACGGAACCGCTTGGATTCCCAAATGAATCTTTCACAATGACACCACCTTCTACTTCCGATGGCCACGGAGAGCTTAATTCAAAAGCCTTCTTCGAGATCCACAATGCATGACCGTCCTTGCTTTGTAGGACGACTGGCCGGCCGCGGACTATCGGATCCATCTCTAGAGCGTCCTGTAAAGCAACGAACTCTAGATTTGTATAGCACATGATTTTATGAAGCTCACCGAGGTTGGCCATTCTTTCACTAGCCAAGAAGTGTGGTCCCATCCCCAACCTTCAATAAATTTTGAAGAGTCATCGAGTATGTCACCGTTGTCCAAAATATATTGTCGGACGAGTGCAACTGTGTCTGGATTGCAGTTAAACTACGAGTCAGATCGCTCCCGGGACGAGTCGCTCTTATGCAAACCTTTGATCGTCTTGCCACCTCCAAGTGGAAGTTGCCTATTTGCACCGTATTCGAGAATGTGCGCATGTGAATCTGAAGTGTTGAAAATTCGTTCTAGATAGATTGTTTCTTACTTGCAGCTTACCACTAAGCCCCGGAACCACAATCGAAGATTTGTCCAAATAACGGATTTGAAGAGAAGAACGAAGGCGACCTTTGGCAACCCAATGTGCCGTGATATCCTCTAGTGATATAAAGCCATGCATAAGCCTGATTCCTGCTTGTGTTGGGCTTGCATCTATTTTGACATACCCAAGGAACCAGTGTCCAGTATTAAAGACCCGTCCACAACAAGGCACTGGACGTTTGGCACAACATGATCCACAGTGTAAACACGAGCGCCCGATGGGGAGCAAACTGCATATGAATGCGAGAGTGACGAAGTTTCCTCGGACGATAAGAACCAAGCCGCAAAGACAGCAAGAAATATCAGGATTGCAAAACGAGAACAGCCAAATCCAAACAACACCGAAGACAGTACAGAAGCACTTTTGCGGGGCATAACATTTTGAGGGCCCGTATCAGCAAATTTGCCAGGACCCTGGCGTTTACGCAGTTCAGACATAGCTGGCACAATGCCCTCAGTAATAAATATGCGAAATATTCAAGGACTGGCACTCCACCTTCAAGTTTCAGTCGTACAAAAAAGGGGGGGCGATTTCAAGACGTTTTAGGTGATGGGGATGGAAGCCAATGTCTGTTGAGATTTTATATGAACCTATTAGCATGAGAAAACATTTCCGAAGGAACGAGACGCTACACACAGCAACTTCTCATTTAGAGTTTGAATTTTTGAGAGGCGCTGACAAGATATAGATCTGCCTGCAGCGATGAGACGGGTCAGACAACCCTGTAATCCATTCGATTTTTGGTCGGGAACATGATCCGACTTACGGTCATTACCCGAGACATATGCCAGCATGCTGGATGCTGTGAGACCTCATTCCCGCGATGTGCCAGAGTTAGGCAGTGAGCCTCTTGTTGAAACATCTACCACATGACAAAAGTGGTCTTTTGCCGTGATGGCGATAAACCTAGTACAGCATTAATGCCAGATTCGAAGTCCGAGTGTCAGAACGAACAAACAGAACCCACGTGACCGTGAGAAGACTCGTCGGGCTTATGACACGCAATGCATTCAGCTTCACTTTCATCCGAGTCGACGGTCGAGCAATAGTTGAGCTTCACAGTGTTCACTGTCTCCCTACCAGCATTTCCGGGAATGCCTCTCAATGGTTTTCTGCGGCAGAGAGCTCACCCGATTGTGGCTTCATTCAATTATCACAAAGTTCTGCTCTATGGTCTAGTGTCTACAATTGCAGTTTCGGCAACCATCACAAATGCACTCCGGTGTCACAGTAATTTCTATTCCGTGGCAATCTATCTATCAAAGAGTAATAGAAGTGTACTGGTGCGCGATGTATTAATTATGATTCACGGTGTACTAAACCAGTTTTCAGATACTTGCAAACTTCGGCCTTCTTATTGCATTACTGTGTGGACAGCTCGTGCAACAGATATTCTTCGGTGCCCTTCGTCCTCAGGAGGTAGAGGTAACTCTTATTGATTTGATGGTCGACTCTGCGCTTAATTATCACTAGCGTCTATATGACCGTTTATGGTTTTTCGTCACAGAATCTCTGCTGGCATTCACAATCTTCCGGGATGACTTTGACATTCCGTTTGCTTTAATGTTCGGCTTTTTGCTGTTTGTCAGGTCATTCCACTGGCTTGCTTCGGACCGAATTGAGTGGGTATGTGTCCTACTTCGCCTGTGCTGCAATGCACTTAGTCATAATCTAGATGGACCAACGCCCATATCCCGGCCCACCCACACTTTTTCATGTTCGAATGACCACTCTCTTTGTCATGCTTTGGTGCACAAATCTATTGATGTTTGCGGTTGCGGTTGAAAGTACGCTGAAAAACGGCATAGGGGGCATGATGATGTTTGCAAGCGAGGTGCGTGTTCTGCATGTCCCGTTAAGTTATATTTAACGTCCCTTTCAGTACGCCATCTTGATGGCGAGCGCCATGAACGCTACGGCAAAGTATTGCATTTGTGTTATCGATTTGAGACGCGCAAGGCAAAGGGGTGGCGAGAATGCGCCTCCATGGCAAAATAAAAGCATGTGGGTATTCTATATCGAATTGGTTACTGGTACGCAATGTCCATATCGATTCCAAACCTTCATAAACGTTTTTTTTTCAGATTTCTTAAAACTCACTACATACCTTCTATTCTTCCTCCTCATCGTGGCGTTCTATGGGTTGCCGCTGAACATCATCCGAGATGTTTATCTCACTGGGCGGTCATTTGTAACACGATTGCGCGCGCTTGTTCGATACAGAGCTGCCACTCGCAACATGGATGAGCGCTACCCTGACGCGAGCGAAGAAGAAATGTCAGCTATGACAGATCGAACGTGCATTATCTGCCGCGAGGAGATGTTCGTGCATGGCGTCTCTGGGATTCAGGGAGGGGATTCAGGCTCGAACCCTGCACAACAGAATGATGGCCCCAATACCACCCCAAAGAAGCTGCCCTGCGGCCATATTTTCCATTTTTATTGTCTTCGATCCTGGCTTGAACGTCAGCAAAGTTGCCCCACTTGGTGCGTTAATTCGCATTGCGGAATCTCGAGATCGCTCATGGTGTATTCTCTTCACAGTCGACGCAGTGTGCTTGAGAATCCCGCGCAAGAACAACAGCATGCTGCGGGCGGTCAGGTAGGAGTAATACCTGGACAGCCAATTAATTTTGGAAACCAACCCCAAGCACCTCGCAACGTTAATAATCAGCCCCCGCCAAATGCAGTTGCTCAGGGGTGGTTACCCGGGCAAGCACCAGGCGTTGTTATTCAATACAATATCCAGTACCAGGGCCCACCACCTTCGCGAGATGCATCTCAAACTACGGCTACGGCTACCCCTCAGCCTGTGCCTCGCTTTCCTGGGTTCACTGGCCTTGATGGACAATGGCGTCAGTGGGGTATGGATCCCCGATGGTTTGGTGACGAGCCTTCAGGTGCCTCGGATCATGCCTCGGCCATCGCAGGTGACTCACGGCTGAATCCCAGGGATGCCGCTGCCGCTGCCGCATCACAGCGATTCGGACACAAGAATACCCGAAGATCTAATGCTGAGGCACCTGAATTTTCCAATGGCACACCTGATGCCAAGCCTGCATCCGGCGAGGCGCCGAACGTATCACCTTCTGATGCCGGTGTTTCTTGTGCTATGCCAGATCCAGACTTGGCAATCCCTTCTTTCATCCCATTACACGCCCATGAAATTCCCTCCCGTATAACGTTACAAAGCATTGACCAGTCCCACAATCACTTGTGGCAGCCACTCCCACCATCCTTAAATGGTGATGTAGTACCTACGCCAAATCTCAGCGCTCCCGTCCCCGTGGGCGCCGTTCAGACGCCATTACGTGTGCTGCCACCCAATTTGACAGACGAGCAGCTAATGCTCATGGATCAGATTACTCGAGAAGCCATTGACGAGAGACTCAGGATACTCGAAGGAGTTTCGGTTGCAGTTAGTCGTTGTGTGGAGGATCTCACGCGAGTACGAAGCACCTTGCCAGTTTCCAGCAACACACCGTCAGCCTCAACTGTTGCCCAATCATATGATACTCCACCCTCCTCTGCTACTGCAGAGTCTAACACGTAACATATTTGTACTATTGTTACACCGTCGAATGACATCCTGCCGTGGCTCCATGGAAAGTTGCATACTTGGTTTATTTAATTGGTACCTATTCAATTTGAAGGTTCAACAGGAACGCTTCAGCCTTACGCTTTACAGTGTTGGTGTCCACATTTGATTTATCTACTTTAGAGTAGAAGGTCTTGTATACTTGCCCTTGACTTGCCCAAGGATTTTGCAGGAATCCCTATCGAGTGTTGTTTCAGCTCGGATCACCTCGTTGAGAACACGGTCGATATCCGCTCTGCTCGAGTTACGAGTCAGACCTGTTCTCCCTCAGCTGTCTAGACCTCTCTTATATTTGACACTCACTAGTAATTACTTTTTCGTGATTACAGTTATTTTTTTACTCCACGCATGAAAATCGACTGCGGAACAGTGTCAAATCGGAGTCGGGCTGCGACCTGAATTGAGACTGGATTCAAACTTTCAGTCTTATCATAATACGTCACGGTTGCCTTGCACTTTTACAGCCTTGCACATGTCGGAGATGCACAGCGGTTTGGGGTCCATGAAACCTGGGCCTGATTTCCCCTCATCTGGGCAGTTCGTTTCATCCATCAAAGAATCTTGCCAGATCGTGACAGCGGCCGCGCATATCAAGGTGAGCTTTTTTGACGAGTTTATATTTCTCCTCCGCATTCAGCTTTGTCTTTGTGTTTTGCTCCAATCCACCATCTATATCTCATTGTTGTCCTTGCAATCTATCCCATGGACTTCGTGTTGATCTGCCATAAATTTCTTTCTGTGGTGACAGTCTTTGACTGGTTGACACGTTAGGTCGAAGATGCCGCCATCAAACGCCTCCTAGAATCTCCGTCCTTTCAATCCTCGTTTCATCGTGTCTCAGGCTCTCATGGGCTTGCATTCCCTCTCAAATTCCCCTCAATCTTATCAGAGCTAAACTTTTTATCTGTTCTTTCTCTCCTCAACTTCGCTTCCGGCTATCGAGTGCCACTTCACGAACAGACAGGACGAGGTGCATGGGATAATATACGGGCGTTTACATTTTCTCTTTATCTGTCCTCCGCGACAGGGCAGGGAGATTTACTTTCTACGAAAGGCATGAAGACGATGAATGAGCAGCAAGTCGCACAACACATGGGTGTTACGATCCACGTCGAGCGACCTCATGAAAAGATCCCCGGTGTCACGGTCGGGGAACTTGGTGGACCAATATATGAGTTAGTGAAACTGATTAGCTCAACCCTCACCGAGACGAGTCACATCCTGGACGCTTCGGGATATTCGGAATTAGGGGGCTTTGTTCTGGAGAGCTTGAAGGAAGGAGCAAAGGCTGATCCTAGCGCAAGTCTTGGCATCGTGCTAGAGAGGGTGAGCCGCAATCTTTTGCTTCTTGCAACCACCGAATAATCACCTTTTTTGAACTAGCTGGTCAGAGCTATTCCAGCTTTCCGCGACATGGCAGTTGTTAACGGGAAACGTGCGTGGGCGGCAGATCATAGCTAAAACTATCCTCGTGCTCATCAATTTTCAAAGCGGTGTACTGCTTCAAAAAGGCACTTTTTCTTATCCATGCGGTGAAGATTCGTTTTGGTTCTTCGCCACCGTTTCCCATCCCTAGCACAGTCCAGGCACCCGTGTTTACCGATAATGTTCTGCCATCCCTTTTGGTCCATTTGGGAGTTTTGGACCTGACTGGCGCAACATCTCACGGACTTCATACATTGTTCCCTGGTGCCGAGAGCGAAGATAAGATTAACACTCTCTTGGCTTTACCTCCTGAGGCTTCACAGGTGGTTGCGCAAGATACCAAGAAAACACCCCCGAAGGATGGTCCTATACTCACGACGGAGCAGGCCTATGTTTTGCGTGCGGCTGCCGTACACGCTTGCGAGAAAATTGTTGAATATGCGAGGCGTGATGGACAAACCAGTGAAGAGCAAATATGGCTGAAAGATATCACAGTGCCCGAACTAGATATCTGGCTGTGGGCAGTAGCCAAAGACCGACCAGATTACAGAAAGCTGGAGAGATTTGTTCTGCGGGGTACAGTGTTCTTTTAGAGTCTTTCAGTGGCAATTTAATAGCACGGACGACCAACTCAGTTACTATGGCCTTGTCATACACATACTACCCAGGCGTTGAAATCACATAACAACGGAGGGCTTGCGTGTCGGTTGACGAGCATGATTATTCAGATAAGCCAATCCTTCAACTAGAATCTTGAGACTCAGAGGCCGCAGCATCCAGAGGTATAATCGTAACTTTTCCATGGCAATATGGCCGTCTGGAAATCGTAGCTGAGTTGTCCGGGGAAGTTAATTTGGTGCATAGAAGTTCAGCCAGGCCGCCTTATGCATTGTTTGCGTGTGCTACAAAGCGCCTAGGCCATGGATGCGCAGTTCCTGCGTAAGCAGGTCCGTGAGGCGTTACACCTACGTAAGAACGATTAGACTGCAAATTCCAAATGAGTATGTAATTGATGATCAACAGTGGTGACAAGAGATGATCAAACGGACAGCCCCGGAGTCCCTGGACACCTCTGGACAACAAGTAGGGACGCCCGCGCAGATGGAAGTGTTCCTCGCAGGATGTTTAGATGGGAAGAGATGCCTCGTTTAATCTGTAGCACCAGATTTAGGTGTGAAGGGTCCCAGAGGTCAGGACCGTTGTGAGAAGATGATCCAACACGTTCGTCGTGCAAATGTCCAATGGCGATGCTCGAGAGTGCCGGAAATGAAGATCCTGGTAGAGACAGTGCCATCGAAAGGCATATCAGCCATCAAGGTGGCTGCGACGACATCTGAGTTGTCTGGGAGACTTCTGTCGAGACAGGCAAAGCCTGAAGCGGACAAATATAAAGTGTAACTTAGACATTTGGGAATCAAAGGAGATACTGACTTCCCAGCTGCGTTGCCAAATAATCACCGAAGAACGACCACAGTATATCTGGCGGCCTGAAATGTCTGAGGAGGTTGAGACGTATTCCACTCCACCAACCTCGCCAGCAAACGGTATGCCCACAGAAAACGTCATTCGACCCTCATTATCGAGAAAAAATAGTCGGCTGTCGCTGTTATCGTCGTTGACGTCGCTGCATACGAATATCACATGGCATCATGACGTTCTGGTAGAGCAACAACAGTCGCCTTCAGGAGCAAAGGCAATGGCACGACGGTTAATTCCAGGTGATAATCCCACAACGCCAGTTCGTCACGACTTCTTTGTGGCACCTCCATCTATCGAATCGCCCAGATCAACTTCAACTTCAAGCTCGAGCTTAAGCTCCAGTCCCAGTTCATCGGTAGCAATGCCCATCGATCATAGGAATCTGTCTGCCAAGTCACCATGCTTCGTGCATTCACACCTAGATAAAGGAGCATCGCTACAGGACTGGCTTGAATTCCATGCAAAGGATAACGAGGTACTCGGTTCAGACGTCGGCGTCGCCAAGGCTCTTCAGCAACATCATCGGCCTCAACACCACGTTGAGTTGCCTTGCCCTGAGGGAGGCAGCGTTGCGCTCTCAGAAAATGACGACGGCGATACGTATGGCGGCAACCTTACGAAACAACTGGCAGAGACAGCAGTCGGGGTTCGTGAAATGAGCAAGCAGCTCGGTGAGTGCTGTTCTTATTCTCAGACTTTCCGTCCACTCAACAACCATGCCCTTACAGGACGTGCTCGAATAAAATCCAATATCCAGAGTGTCCTCATCGTAACCAAGGCCAGGGACAACCGCCTCATCAACCTGACGCGTGAGCTTGCATTGTATCTGATGCTTAAACCTCGTCAAGGAGGTCGAGGCCTTATTGTGTGAGTTTTGCGCATTGTATCATTCGCGGTGTTTTACGAGTCCTTCGACAGCTATGTAGACCATCAACTGCGCAATTCGAGGAGGTTTGATGCCTCAGGCATACAGAGAGATCATCCAGAATTGTTTGAGCCTCTCCCACGAAGACGGTCGTCCAGCAGCAATTCTCTCTCTTCCTTGACATCATCATCCACTCACCAAGATGACATCAACACACACTACGAGGGCCAGCTACGATACTGGACTAGTGATATGTGTAGCAATAGTCCACATCTGTTCGATTTTGTTATCACTGTAAGCGATTCACCTCGCTCGAGTCTCGTTGAGTCCACTCATTTCGATTTTTAGCTCGGAGGAGATGGCACTGTTCTTTTTACCTCGTGGCTCTTTCAGCGAATTGTTCCTCCCGTTCTCCCTTTCGCACTCGGCTCTCTTGGTTTTCTTACTAATTTCGACTTCGCTGAGTATCAAGCGGTTGTAGACTCGGCCATCGACTCAGGTATTCGTGTCAACCTACGCATGCGATTTACTTGTACAGTCTACCGTGCCGTGTCCGACAAGGGAAAGGGCCGCAAGGCTGTGAAAAAGGGTGAAACAGGTGAAATAATGATGAAGGATGTTAACAAAGGAGGGTGGGAGGCGCTTGAAGGAGGCTGGTCTGGCGGATTTACCACCTCGGAGGGCAGCAAGTGTTCGAAGGACAAGGAGATCATGTGCTTCACAACAAGACCAGTTGAGACGTTCGAGGTTCTCAATGATCTCGTGGTGGATCGGGGACCCAGTCCTTATGTCAGCTTGCTTGAATTATTTGGTGCGTTACCTCTTCTGATATTTGGGGTATTTGTTTATCATTCCGAAGGCGACGAACACCATATGACAACCGTGCAAGCCGATGGGCTTTGTGTAGCCACGCCCACCGGTTCCACCGCTTATTCAGTAGGCTTCTCACAATCACTGATCGATTACCGATATTAACTCTTTTCTTCGTGTAGTTATCTGCCGGAGGGTCCTTGGTTCACCCTGAGATACCTGCAATCCTCATCAGCCCCATCTGCCCTCACACGCTATCCTTCCGTCCCATGCTTCTTCCCGACAGTATGGAGCTCCGCATATGTGTCCCATACAACTCTCGTAGCACAGCTTGGGTGTCTTTTGATGGCCGAGGCCGTGTGGAACTGCAACGTGTGTCATTAAATGCCACTTTCATTCAGTTGCTTACTTCTTTTGCAGAGGGTGATCATATCAAAATAACTGCTTCCAAATACCCTTTCCCGACTGTTTGCGCGGACAAGCAGTCAACTGACTGGTTCCATGCCATCTCACGAACCCTGAAATGGAATGAACGCGAGCGTCAAAAGTCATTTGTCGTAGTCGAAGAGGGCCCATCACGCAAATCCAGCACGGGGAAAGCGGGCAGTCCTGAAAAAGTGAAGCAAGATAATATGTTTGATGAAAATTTGGAGGATGAAGAGGAGGATGAGACGACGTCTGACGATGAAGATGATAAATTTGACATCGATGACTCCTCGCCCGAGGCTTCGACCAGTGGACGTAATGGTACCCAAATTCCGAACGAGCTAAATGTCAGAGAAGCTGCAGTCGGGATTGTAAAAGCTCGCGAGGAAACGGGCTCCCAGACAGATGAAGATTTGCTCTCGACACCAGAGTTGGCTGCGCTTGCGCTCACTCAAGGACGTCGTCTCAAATTCTCTCGTTCGGCCAAATCACGTTCGCGTTCAAGGTCGGGTTTACGTTCAAGGTCAGGTTTGCGTTCTGGTGTCGATACTCCAGGACGGTTCGCTGGACCCACACATCGTCCGCCTCATATCAATCCCCACCACATTGATCATCAATTGAGGACGCCCTCCCCCGCACTTTCAAACTCTTCGGATGACTCGTTGTCGAACATGGACGTTGCTCAGCGTGGTGCTCGGGATGATATACATTCTCGGGAGCAATATTCAAGTGGTCGTAGTCGCATTCCCAAGGACAGGGAATTTGACGACAATCTTCCTACTCCCACCATGGCAGATAGACCCTCGGGTCGCACAAATCATCACCGAGTAGATTCGAGGGATTACGACCAACACCATCCTCGCGCCTTTGCTGTCTGGGGCAACGATGAGTCCGATAGTAACGCAAGTGACAGCGATGCTTAATCATTCGGAATACGTTAGGACTTCCTCGCCGTTCTTTTCCTACCCTTTCTTTTTAAATTAATCATTTTACCATACCCAGACATCCTAATTATGTGTTGAATTTCTTAGGCACCAATCGAGTCGGAGTTCATGCTTGCATCATTACTTGTACCATCATTATTCTTGTACCAATCATGTTTATGCGTGTCAATTCTGGTCACGTGGGGTCTGCTTGTGCACTCTTCGACCCCAGCTGTTCAACGAAGAGACAGCTTGTTTCATCGAAATTTGGCATCTACAGGTTGTCGTAGCTGCCCATGACAATTTGTTCAGCGACCGATGCCAGTGGTAGCCACCTCACTACGTCACGCATCAACCGGTTGCTGAGACCTTTGCGTAACAAATGCTTGAGTTTGAGCAAGCTGTTGTCCACCGCTCGATACAGTGCGTCTCGTAGCACGTACTTGCCACATAGTAAAGACTGGCCACTTGATTCGCCTCCACCACTTACCCTTCTTCCCCAACCGTCCTCTGCCACTAGAGGGAGATTGTATTTCGACAGAGCAGAAGACCTGGAGCTCTCTCGTTTGATATACGCAGTTTGTGGTGCTTTTCGATGTCTCCTCCAGGTCACGCACGGAACGGTGCCAGGGGAATCAATCCCCAGCCTGGCAGCTATGTGCTGCTTCGTAGTCGGAGAAAATGTTCCGCTCAGTGGCACCGGAATGCGTGACGGCCAAGAGGAAGCGGTAGATGAAGATGAGCTAATGAAAACTGTGGAGGACATCTATGACACTATCCCAACCTACTATCGACGGTCAGTGGGGCTGGCTATCTATCTACAGAGTCTCATCATCCCCCTGCAGACATTCGATCGCGTCCCATGCACTGTTCCTTGTACTAGCAATTTGTCCGCACCACCACACCCTTGTCAACACTCTTCTGGACATCTGTTTGTCTTTTGGTCTAGTTCACGAATCCCGTCGTTTGCTCAGCATAATCCTTAAAATTGCCTTTCTGTCCATCACCTCACCTCCTCCACTTACACACCCAGGACATGTATCCTACCTTACCGATCTTCTTGCTCAATGGGTATCCGGGAACAGCAACACAATGCCCTTTAGTGCCATTCCACTATTCTCAGTCTCGACGTTCTCGCAAGCGGTTGTAGATACTCTAGCTCAATCGAATGTCTCTTTATGGACATGCAAAGCGGTCGCTAGATTCTCTCGCAGTGTCGAGGTGACCGACATCGACTCTTTTGTTACCCTTCTGGATTCTCTGGTTGAAACCATACATGCTCATTACCCGGTGCGGTCTGGAAAAGGAAAGGAGAAGGAAACCCTAGATAGCGTGGCTATTCGCCACCGCTTGCATGATTGGATGAACAGGTTGTTTGCAGTCACCGCTAGTACCTCTGCAGCACTTGCAGATGAATCCCGCGATCCCGATATTGACTCTATCATTATGTTACTCAACCGATGCCGAGGGTACGGAATGCATACCCTGAGACTGGGTGCTTCACCTCAACCTTCTCAAGACGAACTTCCTGACGCAATTACGATACTCGCTACGCACCTTCATGTTACATATTCACTGGGGGATTATGCTTTATGCCTCTTGCATCTGCTTCATGAGGTTTCACCCATTCCCACAACGTTCACTCGCCTCATTGAGCATATGCATCGAGGCTCCGCACAAGATTTTATGACATCGCTACAGCAATACTCGTCGGCTTTGCAAACCCACAAGCTGCTACAGCTGGACGCCTCCCTGTGGGCCTGCGCTCTTCGTGTCTTCGAGAACACCCCGAAAGGCACCCCAAAAGAGATTCAGCGATTCAAGCTTCTCTTGATCGATAGTGTGGACGAGGCTGAGCGCCGGCTATTTGGAGCTGGTCCACCCGATAGCAGCCCAGCCGTTCGGCTACCAGGTCAGAGCAAGAGATCCCGCGGCGCGCACCATCGTAGACCGAGTGGAGAATGGGAGTGGGAGGAAATGGTTGACTGCTGGATCCGCAAGACGCCTGTTCACGTGAAGAAAAAGAGGAAGATTGCACAGGTTGTTTTGCATGAGAGCCCGGTTTTCATTAAACGTTTATTGCGCAGAGGCGCTCATCGATATGTGACCCAGGGCTCCTCTCGTGTCACTGTTCCACACAAATTCGCGAGGTCTGCGTTGGGGTCTACTGCCTCCAAGGCTTGCGATCGTCTTTCTTCGCCTTCCTCGCGAGGAAGCGAAGATTTTGCGGAAGACTCAAATGATCATTCTTTGTGGGGTGGAGAAAACGAGAAAGAGAATCTAATGCCAAGTTCACCCATAGCGGAACGCCGCCCAGCACTCCGACCACGCCACTCCAACTTCTCTTCAATTCTGATGGACGCCCAAAAGAACAGGGTTAATCTACACGATAATCAACCTCCTACGATCAGCATCTTGTCCAGTTCCAAACAATCACGGCTTTCGTTATCTCGGAAACTGTCTGTCTACCCGCCTGCGGTTGTGCTGCCTTCTGATGACTCTATGGACTTGTTCGCATATGCAACTTCTCCGCTTAGAACGTAGTTTTGATTGCTTTGTGGCGCTTGTTCTGTATTTATGATTTGATTCATGACATTGAATTTTCGGAGACTGTGCTGGCGTTTGCTCACGTGCGCAGAGTCGACTTGGAATTTTTGACTCAAAAATTAGACGTGCTTACTAAGTATATTATAGGTTGCTTAAACTCTGATCATGGCATCAAAAGGAACACCTCTTCCTCTTCACGGCACCCTACGAGACCTTGCTCTTCTGCGGGCTTCTTCTGTAGACCTCTCCGGTCTGATTTCTGATGATACGACATCCTCACAGTCTCCGAAAGAGGTTGAAGAGTCCACAATGCAATCATACGCGTTCGTGAGAGACGCGCGGACAGCGTTGAGAATACACAATTCAGGAGAAGCGCAAAAGCAAGCGACAAGGATTGAGAAGGTGCAAGTGGAGCTAGTAGATGTGTTGAGAAGTTTGTCGGATTGAGGTATGTAACAATTGATCGGCCCAAGCTTGAGAAGTCCTCAATTCTTATCTTTGCTGGTTGTCTCGAAGCTTTAAAGCTGGTTGTATACATACCCTGGAACTTCACATATGTTGACTACGTCGTGGCTCATTCTTGTTATTTGGTATTCTCGATCTTCCCACTGGGCCACTGCTGCATAATTCAATAAAGTGCGCTACGTATACGGTATAGCTAGCTTGTCAGTTCAAGTGGTTGTTGTACGTTGTGCTGCAAGGTAGTTGTCCGATAGTAGTGGCATGCTTGATCATAGTGACAAGTCCGAGATTATCCTACGATTGATTTTCGTCTCTAATTTGCTGCGCTACCTGCCGAGCCACCTCCTTGGTCATTCCGCATCGTTTTGTGAGGATCCCGATGATATCCGTCTTTTGGGGACGTCCAACGACAAATTCCACGAGCTTGCTAATGAACGAAGCAAGCCATCCTTGTCCACCGGTCCACCCTTCCATGGATGCATTGCAATGAGCCTCAACCGCTCTACGGAGTATTCCACGCGACTCCTCATACTTGTCTCTATGCCTCCCGTCAAGAAGATTCGCAGCAGTTATGCATGCGTGTCCCGCGGACCTGATGTTATACTTCTCCAAGTAGCCCATATTCCGCGTGTACCAGTCTTCCATCCTGTCCTCTCTTTCGAGGTTTGTGATGACTAGCGCGAGCGGGACTTTTTCCTCGCAAAGAAATTCGAAGAACAACCTATAGTTGTTCTGCATGGTTGCCGTGACTCTACCTCCGCGGATACAGAAGAGCAAGAGGTTGACACCTCCGCGTTCTTTCAAAGTATTGATGAGGCCATATGCATTTGAAATGGCAGTGAGGTAGTCTCCGGTTTGTAGACGGGGCTCTTCGAGGCCAACCGTATCAAACACCTTGTAACGAGTCCCATTTTCGAAGGTTATTGGGTACTCTGTCCAATGCAAAGTACAGCGGTTAGTGTCGGGCGATATGTGCGCAATCTGTTGGCCGGCCATCAGGTTGATGATAGAGCTTTTGCCCGCTCCTGTTTCTCCAAAGATAACGATGTTCCGAGTCAACGCTAGCGCCATCTTATGTTAGACTTGCAGTCAGTGATATTCGACCCTTCAAGTTGAATATAGGACTACGCGTACCTCTGTACTGTGTTGATTCCGCGCTGTGCCGTTCAATGGCATTTGCCCCAGATCCTATTTGTAACCGGTATATATGATGCGAAAGCCACGCCCCCTCGGTGCGTTTTCATAATTTTTACATCATCCTTTGGTCTCACATTTTATGTAAACGCCCAACAGGGGAGGCACTCGACTTTACTTCTGGTAGCCAGCATCCTGATTGATCTTTCGGCGAGTCGACGGCGACACTCAATATTTGCAATGAAACTGCAGCGAATGCCAGGGTCTAGATGGGCATGCACAAGCCTTGCCATACGATTCCCAAAAAGAATCTAGCTATTCCAATACTCGCCACGTTTTGATGTCGAAGTCCTTATGTGTTCTTTCATCGAATGCTTCCGCATTGCAGCCCTCATAGCCGTGGTACAGGGTTAGTGCTAGCTACGGAGCCAATTACTTAAACGCCCAGCAGCCGTTTTCCATCTCTTGAATAGACTTACCAGTTCGCCAGTGAAGTATGCTTGTGCTCATCTCTTTTTGCAAGACTAATTGGGTCTACCAGATAAGATGTCTGACAGCCACGGGTCCACAGACACGACAGGTGCAGTAGACACAAGGGGTACATATTCACAGCAGGTTCGTAATCTGCGAGATCGGTCAATGGATGTGATTGATGTCTCCCGTAGGGACATCAAGGTCGACCGCGTAACGTGGTGCTCTATGGGGAGAGTGGTGTGGGCAAAAGCTCGCTCATAAACCTGATCACGGGCTGTGATGCAGCGAAAACATCTCCTGACGCCCTCGCATGTACTACTACACATGCTCCGTATGATGTGACGATCAGCGGACAATGCTTCAGGCTGTGGGATACAGCAGGTATGCATTCTTTCACGCTTAAGGTTTTGATCCAGAACGGCTTGGTGATCACGTCGTCAGGGTTAAATGAGGGCTCAGAAGGCACAGTGCCTGCGGTGATGGCTGAAAGGAATCTGACTATGTTCCTCCGAGGTCTAAACCAGGAGGACGGTGTCCATCTTCTTATATATTGCGTGCGCGGAACGCGAGCAACGAAGGCTCTGCAGACCCACTACAAAATATTCTCGGCAATCATCCATGATAGCAAAGTACCCACTATTATTGTGGTGACGTGCCTGGAAGACTTCCGTCCGGTGATGGCAGAGTGGTGGCACAAGAACAAGGACGAGCTTGCGACATATGGAATGCAATTCTCTGGATATGCTTGTGTCACGACTTTGAAGGATGAACCTGCGGAGTCCCCGGATATTCACCAACGTCGTGCACAGTCCTACGAAGATGTCTGCAAAAGTATCCTAGACCATTGTTCGCAGACCCCTCACAAGGCATGGGGTATCGATACTATCAAAGATCGGCGAAGCTTCCTTGCGATTTTGCTGCAGAAATTAGCTCGTCTTGTTGGAAAAGCCCACCACGAGGACGCCTTACCAGCATATTTGCCGTAGTTAGTTCTTGTACAACTTGAAACGATCTCTGTGGGGTGAAGTGGATGCTGTCTCCACAGTACTTACTTCAAGTTACCAGCGTGATACCGAACTTCTACCACTACCCAATTCTTACATTACGCGATGTCTGGAGATCATTCCGGGCCAATCCACCCAATCCCGCCTTCAACAAACTCTAGTAAAGGTCTGGACTCTAGAGTGATCCAGAGACGAGCAGATTGCGCACTCGAAGTAGGCCTCCACAATGATTGAGTTTCAGCCGCTCGCTATTGAGAATCTCGATTCAAGTTGTTGCCTCACCTCAAGCATCTGTGACATCATGATCATGAATCTGAACCTGGGTCCACCTCTGAGGTGACCCGTTCGACCGTGTCACTACTACTGGCCAGATTGCATTCATGCAGTTGAACTTGCAAGTTACCACAAGCCCAATCTCCGTCTTTGGTATTTCTTGCCAGCCTGGCCGCAGTGCAGTCACAGTGACCCAGCTTGAGGATATTGAAGATGGTGCTCGGCATCCGCCGCAGTCTCTCGCCCCGAACCGTCATAACAGCCCCCAGCGAAGGAATGGAGAGGCTTCTTCGGGTATTACTATCAGTGTTCTGTGAAAGTCTTATCTCTAACGTTATTAATATCAGTCGCGGAGAGCCTTTTATCAACATGTCCGTCTTATCTCTTGTGATGTTTCAGGCTTCGACATTGCCCTCGTCCCACTGCTCCATTCCCGAACGACATGCCGCCTTGGACCGAACTTGCTGCAGAGAAGAAGCAGAGGCAGCTCAAGTCCATTCCACAAGAGTGGCTTGTGTCCACTCCTCCAGACTCTACTCTGGACGTGACTGGTTTTCCGGAGACGTGCGGCCTTCTAACTGCACGAGAAGTTGAGATTACAAATACTTCGGTGGACGTCTTGTTGGAGAAACTTGCGTGTGGCGAATGGACAGCTGTAGACGTTACCACCGCGTTCTACAAGAGG